>VXCM01001873.1:38419-103857 GCA_014773175.1 Lucifuga dentata
GTGGGGTGGATGGGGGGATAGGCGGAGTTATCAGCGACTGGGGGCAGGTGGTGCTGGCTGTTGTTTGGTGAGCCTGGAAAAAGACAGAAGGAAAGGATATTGATATCTGGATCTCTTCTCTTTCCTGCGTTTCAGAATGAAATGAAGCACACACATATCTGTTTGCATTTGTCGCATGCTGCAGAGAATTCTTTCGTGCTGCACTAACAAAACTTTGCCTCTTTTTCAATGCATAAGAGGAAACTTGAAAAAAAGTTTGTCTTCATACAAAAAGTGACTTAAAGCCTCAGAGAAACAGACATATTGTAGACCAAAAAAAAAAAAAAAAAAAAAATGACATAGGTTAGGAGTGTAACAGAGACTATGCAGTACTGGCAACACTTTTGAAAAATAAATTTAAATGTAGAAATTTTGAAAATGAACCATTTAGTAAAACAAAACAACAACGACAAAAACAAGTAAATAGCAAAACCTTTATTTAATACATTAAATAAGTTGTGCTATGTAAAATTTTGAGAAAACTTCCATTTTTAGGATAGAAGCTAATAGTACTTTATCATTCAAAACAGCAGCTAAAACATGTTTACAACAAAATCAGCACTTTTTATTTGACTTTTTTGTTTGGCTCTTGTGTCTCGTTTTTAGGTGAAATTCTGGAGGCTGAAGGAAAGCTGAGTGAACTTTAGGACAATCTGTAGTATTGATCAGCTCATGTACCAATCCATTGGTTATTGATAAAGCTATTAGCAGTGATCAGGGAGATGAAAGACAGCAAAGTACTGATTGATCAACTCTCTCTCTCTCTCTCTCAAGCACACACATAAACACACATTTTCTATTTTTCCTCACAGATTCAAAAAAATACTGCAAAGCATTTTGTGGCCGATATGCACAAAATAATATCATGAATGTTAATGAATAAAATCTTTGCATGGATAATGACATGAGTTAATATACAAAATCACTTAAAGTCCCAATCTATATATAAATATGAACATAAACACATAATAACTGCATAATTGAAGAGTTGTGTTATATATACAGTAGGCCTGCTCTTTCTGCTGTGTTTTCAGGTATTATAGATGTAAGCAAACAACATCAGAAAACATTAATAACTTAGATCTATTTCTGTATAGTTTATTCTGAAGACCTGACACAAGTCTGACGTTTGGGGTTAGATGTGAGGGAAACTTATTTTTGTCTACATTTGGATCAGGGATTGTTTCTTTATATTAACAAAGCAATGTTTCTCACACACGGCCACTTTTAAAATAGTATTTTCAATTATGCTTCAAAAATGGCTTTCTGCTTTATGATAAATTTCAGTGCCCATTTGCTTTTTTTTTTTTTAAACAGAATTGTGGATTCAAATAAATAAAATTGTCATTTCTATTTGATATGTTGATTACTTTTTTTTTTTTTTTTTTTTTAGGTTTTTGTCAGAATCACCCTGTTAGTTATCAGATGTTGGTCAGATGGCCTCTTACAGGCTCCATTGAGATGTTAACATGTTGAGATGCTCATATCAGTTAATTACCACTGAATGATTTCCAATAATCTGCCTCCATTCAGTTGCTAAAGGATCCATCTTATCACTTCAGCATTTGTTATTTCCTTTTCACTTTAATGCAGCTCAGGTCCAAAACATCCACATGCTTGGAACTGTCATACATTGACAAACGGCAGATGGTTGAAATAGAAAAGAATTTGTTGTTTTCTGTTAAAACTGCATTGAGTATATTATCACAAGAACATGTATATTTAATTTTCCATTTTCTCTCCTTCATGACAGCCAATCAAGTACCTATTTTGGAAGTGAGCAGTATTTTCCTAAAGTCTTACCTCTGTAAATTCATATTATTTCCTGTTCAAATAGGATGTGGGGAGGGAAACAGATGCAGAGAAAGTTTTCAGTTTCCTTCCAAATTACTAACTTCATTCTTTACTGCATAACTGTAGTTCAAAGCAAGCTGTGAAATATGATACATTATGATTATTATTTATTGTAAGATTTACAGCCAGCAACTATTTACAGCTAACAACTAAAAAACATGCATCGCTCCCAATAAGTAAAATTGATCTCACAAACATATCAGCTAATGGGGCTTTTATTGTAAAACAGGAACATATCACAATATTGAAAAGAAACGCTGACATGAAAAGGACATTTTCCTTACATTTTGACTTTAACTGTTTATCTGAAAAGTGCATCTGTTTTTTTTTTTTTTTTTTTTTTTTTGAAAGGAAGCTAAGAATCTGTTTAAATGTTATTTGTAGTTTGAGCTGATTGAGGAGCTGCTGGAATCCTCAGATACCGTCCGTGGCAGAGTCAGCCATTATCCTGGCACATTGATTCATTAGCTAATGTGAGTCTAACCCTGCTGGCCCTGTTGAAATGCGTGCAATATGACACTCCTCAAATTTGTTCTAACACAGGCCCTGGGGAGCCAAACAGAGCTGCTGCTAATGGGGAAGGTGGAGCCAATTATGCAGAAACAGTCCACACTGTCAACAGATATTAGGAGTATCTACTCCTCACTCTCCCTGCTGTCTCTGTTAGCCTCCCTGCTCCTCACACACACACACACACACACACACACACACACACACACGTTTAAAGGTTTCACTCCTGCTGGAAGCCTTCCAAGCTCACAACAGCCCTTTAAGCTTCAAGCACTTTGATAAACCAGGCTTAGGAGAAATATTTTGCAACTGAAAAACAGATTTCCAAAATGCTAAGTAGACTTTTTGGAGGGAAATTGGAAATCAAATTGACAGTTTTTGAAATAAGCTTCATAAAAGGAGAAATGTATTTTCTCTATTGTGCCTTTACTTTATAATAATAAGACTATCTTTAGTGAAACAATGAAGGAATCATCGGCAAAGTGTTAAACTGAAATGTACTGTATGATATAAATAAAGATTAAGAGGTATATTGATTGATATTTTGGGCATCACAAAAAAGCTGCAAATTATTTCAAAAAATTAATTATTTGTACATAATGGCTTCTACACATGCCTTTCCTTACTTTAATTTTTATGCAGCAGATTTTCCATGTATGTAAACTTATCATTTTTAACCATGTAGAATTGTGCCAAATGATATAAATCGGCTATTCTGTGCTGTTGATCCCAGATTTAACCATAAAGTTTTCATGCATCATATATAAAAGATGCAAGCATATATACAAAAACATGTTTATTTGACAAGAACACACATTTAAACATTTAAAAGAAAAATATGTGAAAGGGGGAGCCCTGTCATCTTCTATGCAACAGGTTTTTATATCCAAGTCAGATTTTTTGCTTACTGTTTTTCCAATTTTTTGCAGGCTCTTAACATGATGGATGTAAACTAAACGCTGCAATGGACGCAAATGAGACTGAAACAACTGTACAAGTAATTGTTTTCCAAAGCATCTTTAAAGGTCAGCAGTGACTTCCTTATATTTTAAGGTGGAGAAGAAGGACTTGTTGCATGTGGTCATGTGCTGCAATGATAGTTGCTACATCATAAGCTGTAACGGCCAGGAAAGTCCAATTTGTATGTTTGGATGGCAGCCGCGTTAGTAGATATCAGATTAATGTTTTACTGTTTACATTTTCACAAAGTATCTCAAATATTCACCTTATGTGAACAAAATATTCAGCATTTTTGCATTTGCAGACGGTGGGGTAAAGATGGGATTAAAGCACCCATTTTGCTTGTTTGAGCCGAATATATTCAATTTTCATACATGTTATGTTACTGACAATCATTTCCCAAAGAATAAAACCGTATTTCAGCTTTCCTGATATTTTGTAAAATCTCTTAATCTTTCAAAATCAAATATTCAAGCGATACAGCCACCTTAAAAATTGATGTTTCACCTTTAATATTATGAAATCACAGTGGTTTAAATTTTTCAATAAACGCAGCTCTTTTGGGACTATATTCCCCGGTGGAGACATACATTCACTCCATGATTTTTATTGCACTTAAACGCTAAAATTACAAAACTTCCAAAAAAAAAAAAAAAAAAAAAACCTGAATACACGTCTTGGATTACCTATTCCAAGAATATTTCAAGTATCAACAAGTTGATTTTAATAGCGTACAAGAATGAACTGAAACCGATGGAGGTCTGGAAGGTTGGAAAAAAAATGAACTCACTGTTCCAGTAGTTTGCTTTGGGAAATGATTGTCAGTAACATTACATGTATGAAAATTTAATATATTAGGCTCAAACATGCAAAATGCATTCCTGGTATGGTTCTTTAAGTTATTAATATTTTCGGATTCTGTGAACATCTGAACTAAAAACTGCCATTACATCAGGAAAAAAAATCACAAATGAAATCAAACATGCATCAAAAAGTACATGAGCTTCAACTTCTCATGTGGTTTTCCAGTCAATAAGTGACGCATCAGTCACAGGTAAGAGATTCTAACAACTGGCTGCAGGCTAGTATTCAGTTCCCACCAGATGACTAGAAAAAAACTGATTCTTACAGAAAAGGATATCTGAAGATAGTTCAGGTGCTGAATCATTTAAAATTAGAAGCGGAGTGAAACAGTGATTGGTCAGATTATTGATGATTGGTCAGACTTCAATTAGAGAGGAAGATGTGATAATAAGGGAAATGATCCCTTAAGTGTGGGATAAAGCACTAACAGCTCTTTATTTCTCTTATCTTGGCATCTCTCTGCAGACTGGTGGGAAGCATCTGCAGCCGGAGCAGATAAGGCCTGACGGCATGGATGTGGGGGTGGGTGGTCTTATTTACCTGTGGCTGAAGGGCTTTCAGCTCCCTGCAGGCCCCAGCTTTACATTGCATCCCCCGCTGCTGTGTCAACACTCCTCTGGATCACCACAGAGTCAACGGCCCATGTACAGAGCCCTGAGGAACATGTGGTTGCCAGCTCATGTGCACGCACTCACGCCAAATACATTTACATGCATCTGAAAACTCTGATTAGGCAATAAATAGCTTTTTTTTCCAGACGTCATGCAAACACTTTGGAATCTGCATAAATCCACATTCACTTACTAGCAAACCTAGATTATGCAATCATAAATCACTTTATTCAAGCATTTAAACATTGTAATTAGACTTCATCACCTCCATAAGCATTCCTCACCTGGTGGACTCCTCCTCATGCTTTGATTAAAGGACCATACCAGCCATTTTTCATGTTTGAGCCTAATATACAGTAATACTATATTCAATATATACAATTTAATATATTCAATTTTCATACATGTAACATTACTGACAATCATTTCCCAAAGCATACTACTGGAANTTTTTTTTTTTTTTTTTTTTGGTTTTTTTTTTGTTTGTTTGTTTGTTTTCAACTTGTTGATACTGACATTCTTGGGATAGGTAATCCATCATTGCGAAACAAGATGTGTATTCAGGTTTTGTTCAGTTACTTAATTTTAGCTTTTAAGTGCAATAAAAAGCATGGAGTGAATGTATGTCTCCACCAGGGAATATAGTCCCAAAAGAGACCTGTGTTTATTGAAAAATTTAAATGACCTTGACTTAAGTAATTATTAGCAAGCAAAACATCATTTTTAATGTGGGTGTATTGCTTGGATATTTGATTTTGAAAGATTAAGAGATTTTGCAAAATATCAGAAAAGCTGAAATACAGTTTTATGCTTTGGGAAATGCTTTGGGAAATTTTCATACGTTACTGACATAACATGTATGAAAAGTGAATATATTAGGCTCAAACAAAGACTGTTGTCTGCCATCATATGCTACATTATGTGACAGTAGCCCAAATTTAAAATTTACAGCTCTAGTAGTATGTTTTGGAAAATGGTTGAATGTAACATGTACAGTAAACGGGTTGTATGTATTGGGTTCAAACATACAAAACCGCCGGTGTAGCCCTTTAGGACTTCAGACTTATTTCATGAGAAGGAGTTGCACAAAACACAGAACTGTTGAGAACTGTTCCTTGTGTTCCCAGGATGCAAAATGACCACTAGGAACAAAGGTTAGTTTATTTTGTGTTACACCGTGTCAGCAGGTAAGACGCGCTGATCGTTAAGGTGCTGCTGTCTGAAACAGGAAACAGACAAATGAGGAAAAGGAGCCGGCGTCCAGACTACAGGCACATCTGCTGTTCGGGCGGTGCGGCGAGGCCGGGCTGCCGCGCCATGCAGGTGCTGCTCCTTCCCCCCTGAAGGCCACATTCTTCTAAAGCCATGTGCTGCCTGAGCAAACGACGTGTATGAGCGGCTCTGTCCCGACGCTGACTGGCCACTGCCCCGGCAACATGCATTGTTGCTGTATGCAAATCTGCTCACACTGGGACAGAGGCTCAGGGAGGGGGGCATCCTGAGCTCAGGAGCCGGGATAGAGAATGGAGGCCAGCCAATAAATGAAAGTTTGCCTTAAATCCTCTGGNAGGAGCCGGGATAGAGAATGGAGGCCAGCCAATAAATGAAAGTTTGCCTTAAATCCTCTGGATAATAGAGGCAGAGGTTGGGGCCGAGCCTCGAAGCCGAGATAAACAGAGGGATTACTCCTGGGTTTTGCATCACTCGCTCTTCTCTGGGTGGCCCCGAACCGTCAGGAAAGCAAAGAGGGTAGAGGAGGAGGGAGGGGGGGGTACCGAGAGAAGAAAAAATGTTTAACGCATGGACATTCACACAGTGCATAGAGGGGAAAGAAGTGAGCCTAATTCCATCAAAGACTGAGAAATTAGCAATTAATTTATTCCAACCTCCCCGCCCCCTGCTCCTTTTCTATTTTCAGCCCAATTGTTGGTTAGTTCTGCAACATCTGGTCCAGAACAGCCATTGCGCCTGATGACTGATGCTCCCTCCATTTAAGTAGAATGGCAGAGAAAATCTTCCCCTTTTTTCATTCATTTCTTGTCCATGGGAGATTAGTTTGGTGCGATGTGAAAAGTAATCATTAAAAATGTTGCTCCTTTTGCAGGCCATGCATAACCACCACAGGCAGAACCTTTATTTGCAATTGTAATTTAAAGAATAATTAAAGAAGTTAAATGATTCTGTAAATGTAGAACAACTTGAGTCTTTGTGCTCAGGGGTGCATGAACCTCCGCCTTATGGCTGGTTGCTCTGATAAACTCAGTAATGAAAGAATGTAGCTTGATGCTAATGACAAATTTTGAAGTGTTTTGGATTTGCTCACTCTCCTGTCCTCAGCTCGCTCCGTTGCCTGACTTTAACGTGGGCGGGCGGCGAGGAACAGCCAGGCAAAATGCAGAGTCTTCACAGCATTAGCGAAAGAATCGACCGAGCCATTCGTTGTGTGGCTTTATTTAATAACTCACAGCAGAAGGTTTAGACAAAACAAGTCTTTACCTTGAAAGCAAACACAGTGTGGCAGAGATATCGTTCCACACACGAGTGTAATAATCAGGCATTTTAAACATGTTATATCCATACTGTGCATACTTTAGCGGGTGGGCTAACAGCAATCACAGATATAAAAAGGAATCAATTTTCATGTGACTCGTATCTTGAAGCACCATGATTTCATATTGACTACATCTTTCTGGATCCTCTTATTGGATCATTGCTTATTTGCTGTTTATATCATCCTGTAATGTTTCATGGTCTGGATTAGAATCTCTCTCCTGAGGTTTCTTCCTTTTTTCTTTATAAGTTAAGGCTTTTTTAGGGAGTTTTTCCTCATCTTCATAGAGAGCTTGAGCGGGTCGGGAACCACTGATGTGCGGGCCTGTAAAGCCCTTTGAGACATCGGGACTTTTCCACTGTCGGTTCTGAGCATGGAGAGGAACAATGATGTTTTCACCTGGAAACGGTTTGGCGTGGAAGGCTTACAAACCGCGATCAGCACGGTTTTCTTGCCACGGATAGACAACCATGCTCAGCACAGCAGAACCATTTCGGTAGGCGGGTGTAATGACGTAGAAGTTCACTGATNATAGACAACCATGCTCAGCACAGCAGAACCGTTTCGGTAGGCGGGTGTAATGACGTAGAAGTTCACTGATTGGTTTCTTCATTTTTGTGACTCCACATCTGATACGTGAGTCATGAGTCAAAGGATAAATCGGGTATTTTCTAAGTTAAGCCTTTTATTTTAAAAGTCTGGCATAATCTCATTGATGCAGAGTATTTTCAGTGATCTGTACAGTAATCTCATCTCCTATTGGCCGCATTTCCAAACGTGAAATGTGTTGCTTTCGCTTGCACACTTGCCCACAGATGGAAACAGGTATGGTAACCGTTCCCACAAGTTCAGAGCAGTGTGGAATGACACAGCGCGGCGGCCCCGGTAACTGTTTGGCCCGACAGTGGAAAAGTGCCCATTGTATGCATTATGGGATATACAAATAGGGTTGACTTGACTTGACTTGGCCTAGCATGAACAATGCCAATTTGTTAACTTTAGCTAGCTATTGCTGTATAAGTGAGTCAGTTTGCTGGCCTGATGATCTGTCTCTATCTATATTTCAGTGGTTGGATATAACGACAAGAAGTAAGTATAGTGTCCTGCAAAGTAATGGATCCCTGCCATACATGAATGTTGGATTTATGAATATGATATTTGTTATAATTCAGATGAGGATGAGAATCTCAGTGGATTAAATTCCATAACAACTGTACCTATCAGTCAAGTTGCCCAATGATTGAATAAACTGACTGAATAGGATCTTGAAAAATGCAAAGAAATTTAATTGTCTCCTTATTATAACTTTCAGCCACAGTTGCCAATTCAGTAAAAGTTATGTAGACTCACTTTAAATTATGCTTTCAAAACAGCAACAACCAATTATGTCACACCTACAGAAACTAAACCAACAAATTAACGTTAAGGTTTCTCTTTTGGGGAAGATTTTTCTTCCAAACCATTGATGACCATTGTTATTTTTTTATTTATTTGGTGTGTGTATGTGTGTGTGTGTGTGTGTGTGTGTGTGTGTGTGTGTGTGTGTGTTTCTTCTCTTTGTTTTCTGCAAACAAACTAAACAAAACCCTGTTGACAGTGATGTAAAATTGAGTTTTGGTTTGAGCTGGTTAAATGAAATTCTGGGAGGGAAATCACAAATAAATAGAGAAAATCCTCAAACTCAGCACCTTCAGATTGTCTCAGTCCAGCCTCATGCTGCTCTTTGTCCAGTGGAAAGTGGTAAGTGGAGCAGAGATTGCCTCATATCAGTCACATCAACCTGCTTTTGAGCTGCAACAACAGCAGGTTATACACCTCCCTATCCGCAACACACACACACACACACACACACACACACACACACACATAAACCCAGAGCTGGTGGAAATGAGCTGTTGACATTCTCAGGGGTCACTGTCCACGATAGCAGGGCCAACTGCTGGGATTTAGCAGATAAACCTTTCCACTGAGACCTGCGTCCATTACACATTTCAATACACTAGCTAACACACACACACACACACACACACACCACACAGGATCCCGTATCCTCATAACACAACATGAAAAAGTTTGCATAATGGAGAATAAAAAAAGTAAATCATTAGCACAGTTGCATTAGAGATCTGGAATGTTGGAGACATAGATGACTGTTGGTTTGAATCTCCAGCTATTATTTGAGAAAGAGAGAGAGAGAGAGAGAGAGAGAGAGAGAGAGAGAGAGAGAAGAACGCAGGACGACATTTTCCCTTGGCGGTTGCTGTTGAGGTGACCTTGATGATTGTGGCTGTACTGGGCCAAGATGTCTCTGTGGGTTTCTGCTTCAGTAGGATGTTGCTGATATGGGGCATGGCACGGTACTCAGCAAACCTTTCCTGAATGAACAGGAAAAGGTAAATCCATCAGTTTTCAAAAAATAGAGGAAGGACAGATTACTTTTCAGTAACATACTGTACATTCAGATGCATTTTCAAACAGATATACCCTCTGCAACTGAAGGGCTGCAGGTTCAGATGTAGGTTGTACTTTTAGTCATAAAAACATAATACTGCAAATGTTTTGTCCTTTATTGAATCTTAAAGGACCATACAGGCGATCTTGCATGTTATACAACCTGATATATGTTACATTATGGACAACCAAAAATATAAAACCATATTTTAGTTTTCCTGTTATTTTTTCATTCTTTCAAAATCAAATTTTGAGGTGATACATCCACCTTAAATTCTATGTTTTGCCTTCTAACACTTATGCAGGATTGTAGGAGGGGTCTTCTCTTGGAACTATATTGTGTAGTGGAGACATACATTGTTTCTTTGTTGGATCAGTTAAATAAAGTTAGTTTGACAAAAACCAAAAAAAAAAAAGAAAAAAAAAACTAATAGGCAAATTGTCCGCTGTGATAGGTTACGTATCTCAAGCATATTTCAAGTCTCTACAAGTTGAGTGTAATAACGAACCTAAATGAACTGAAACCAATAGCAGTCTGGAAGGTAGGGAAAACAATTCTAATATTTACTGCTAAAGTTGTATATTTTGGGAAATGGTTGTCAGCAACACAACACGTATGTGGATTATATGTATTGATGTCAAACATACATGATCACCGGTATGATCCTTTAAAGGACTATACCATCCATTTTGCATGGTTGAACCTAATGTATTCAATTTTCATACAAGTAAGGTTACTGACAATCATTTCCCAAAGCTGGAAAGGTAAATTAAAAATGTTTTTCCTACCTTCCAGACCGTCATTGGCTTCAGTTCATTCTGGTACGCTATTAAAATCAACTTGTTGATACTTGAAAATTCTTGGGATAGGTAATCCATCATTGCAAACAAGACATGTATTCAGGTTTTTTTTTTTTTTTTAANATTTTAGTGTTTAAGCACAATAAAAAGCATGGAGTGAATGTATGTCTCCACCGGAGAATATAGTCCTAAAAGAAGACCTGTGTTTATTGAAAAATTTAAACAACCATGACTTCATAAGGCTGCATAACTGTTACCAGGTGAAACATCAATTTTTAAGGTGAATATTTGATTTTAAAAGATTAAGAGATTTTGCAAAATATCAGGAAAGCTGAAATACAATTTTATCCTTTGGGAAATGATTGTCAGTAATGTTCCTTGCATGAAAATTGAATATTAGGCTCAAACATGTAAAACGATGGTATGGTCCTTTAAAGCATTATTTTAATAAAACACATGGACAAGTGATCACATATGTGGTCTGACAGGTTGGATTACATTGTGATCATTCTGTTTGCACTTACATTTTGCATTAATAACAGCATTGTTCCTTATCTTATCCTTATCTTAATGCAGTGTTTAAATGGGGCCGCAACATTATAAGCCTTTCAGAAATGTAGGAATGTTTTTAGAACTGCTGTATAGCATTGCATTAGATTCTATAGATGAACCTAATAACTTGTATTTAGTTGTTTACAGTCATAACTGTTGCCATGGCAATGAACACAAAACAGTTTGGATTATGCAAAAGCTTGGAATTCTTTAAAGTCTTTACCTGAATGTCGGCAGAAACTTTTTTTTTTTCTAGAATATGATTCATGTTAAAAAAAAAAAAAAAAAAAAAGTGAATAAATTTGGTTTGGGCTGTAATTTCAATTTTAATTTGAAGTGATCATCCGCTGTCAGAGTACAGGGTAGTGACAATATTGTCTTTTCCCATGATCCTCTGGCAGTGTCCTGCCAAGGAAAGCAGCCTGACATGACAAGGAATCTTAAAAGAACACAAAGGCACAAAGAGGCGAAGGGCGCAGCAGCAGAAGCGGCCGTCTCGGGCCCGGCAGAGGACTCAGCCTCACCATACAGCCCAGCCACTCCAATTCTGAGCCAATGCTAATGAGATTGCTCTGATCCCTCTGGTGCTTCCCATGTTTTCAACACCTTCAAGGACCACATGGCGCTAGCAGCATAAAGACAACTAAATGAGAAATCTGAGCGTTTTTTTTGTAATGCCGGGGGGCCTCTTCGCTTTTCAACCTGGCCGCCCATTCAGTGTCCTTCCCTTTTAAGAAAAGATAAGAAAGAGAGTTCCAGCGGGGGGTGTGGATGAGTAAACTTTTTCAGGAAAATGGCATATTTGTGAACCTGAAGTAATAATCAATTTATGGCCAACGCAGGGGCCGAAGCCTTTGACGCAGGAAGAATCACTGGTTGGGGAGATTGAAAAGGAGGAGAGAGAAAAGGAAGGGAGATGCTCAAATTTGGAGGCTGTTTCTCACAACCGATGTAATGAGATCACTAACATCTTGAGCCGGCCTCCACTATAGCAGCCAAACAACAGGCTCCTAGATGAAAGGTGAATGGGCCTGGGTTCCTGCTGGCTGGTTCAGAAGCACTTTAATAGCACGGTGCCCTATGAAAGGTTCCCGGGCAGTAGCTCATATTAGCGGCGAAGCGCACTGCTTAATAGGATGATGCCTTTTGGCTTTTGTCATGAGATGATTAAGGGCTTCGTTGTCACCATTGCCTGTTGAGCGCAAGGCACTAGAATCCACTCGGCCTGGCTTATTGTCTGGGTTTATGTGCTAGAAAGGGGCCTTTTGATGAAAACACCTCTCAGAGATCTATCAGGTGAGCTCTGCTTTTGGGGATCTTGCATTTCCGTCCCCTTCAAAACAGCTCAAGCGCTTTGTTTTCCGCTAAAGGCCCTTGAATCTGTTGTCATGTTTGGACAAAGGCGGTAGATTGAAGCACAGGAGAGAGATGAAACTGGCTGACGATGATCCTCTAATAAAGAAAATATGGATGTACCTGAGTAATTAAACCTGATTAATTAATTAACTCTTCTTTGTTGACTGTGCAGTAGGAGTTTGATGTGATTTGGGTGATTTGGTGAACACATGTGAAATGTTGTCAA
This sequence comes from Lucifuga dentata, assembly GCA_014773175.1. Taxonomy (NCBI): domain Eukaryota; kingdom Metazoa; phylum Chordata; class Actinopteri; order Ophidiiformes; family Bythitidae; genus Lucifuga; species Lucifuga dentata. Next base: position 51,195 of record VXCM01001873.1, read on the forward strand.
AAGAAGCATCATCCCCTTTGTTTCACTTTGACATTCTGTAAATCTCAACAGAGAGCAAATCTCAGTCAACAAAAGCATTTAGCAGATTCTAAGAAAACAGCATCTGTGAAAAGGTGTAAAATCGGCTCTTTTTCTACCTTTTAATTAAAGAGAGATTTGTGATGATTGACACAATTTTCCACTGAGGGAAGGTGACTGAACAGGACGGGGATGAATGTTGGCCAGATTGACGTTAAACAGAGAATGCGCTACGTCCATTTTTTGCAATCAATGAAGGTCCTTTCAATCAGGAGAGCTTTATACTCAGGATTAGTTTTGGTGACTTAAGAAGCAAGACTACCTCTGTACACCCACCATCTGCAACTGCCCCCCCCCAACCNCCCCCCCCCCTCCCTCAAAAATAGCACAGGGATACTGCCAGCCTTTTCACTCCCTCCTAACAAGGCGGCTCCAAAGCACAGGCCCACTCCAAGTAATTAAATCAATCCCTTTGTGTTCCCCAATATTCCCCTTCAGTGGGTGACTGCCCAAGATCTGATTATGGCTCTTCATGCATATTCAGGCTGAAGCCACAACTTGTCTCAAACTGTTTTTTTAATACTCGCATCACGAGTTGCCAATATGCACTGATTTCCTCTTTTTTGTCTTTCTGTTTCTGTTTCAAATCAGTGAATTTTTAAAATTGTTTTATTTCTTTGAAAAACACCTAAAAAAATCCACAGTGGGCTCCAGCAGGATTGTTCAACGAGTACTGGTCAGTGATTCTGTAGGGCTGAGGCACATATTTAGGTGAAAGCCTAGGACGAGGAGAAGTTAGGGTCGGAGCCCGAAAGACAAATTGGATTAGGGAGTATTGGATTAAAGGTAAAACGGAGGGATAACAAACAAGAAAAGCTGCCTGTGATCACAGGGTTTAATATATTTCTTTTCCTCCACGATCCCTTTCTTCTCTCCCTCCCCCCTCTTCTTTCTTTCTTTTTGAGTAAAGATCCCAGGCTTAAGACAGACTTATTAAAACCGGGATTAATTTGTAATGCTCCCCTAACCCTCGGGGTCAACCAAAGATTTGTTATCTAAAGCAAACAGGAAAAATGTACTATAACAACAATGAGGGCTTTAAATCCGTGTCTGTGGGGCTTCGGTGAGATTTTCACTTTGTAGGAAGGTGTTATCCCTGAGATATTTATTTGAGCAGGGATAGAAACTGCTTTAAGAACAATCTGGATGTGTGCTAATGTAATAATTGTGTGGCTTCATCACAGTCATGCAGCAGTTTCCTAACAGGAATGGAAACTTTGTGGGAAAGTTGCATCTGTAAAAGGTGCACAGTTAATCACAAGATTTGGTGATGCTGATAAGAAAAATGGAGCATGAAAAGAAGAAACTCTGTTCTTCTGTAGAGAAAATGTCTTGTTTTTATTCAGTGGATGATGACTGCCATGTCTTATAGCAGTGTGTGTGTGTGTGTGTGTGAAGGCCACTCTCATTAGCCTTATCTTTTTTAATGTAGCAGGGACTGAGATTGTAATCTTAATCTTATTTGGTTATGGAGGCTTCGTTCACAGTAGCGAGAACAAAGACCTTCAGGGAACAAATCTGAAGCCTCCACAAAATCAGCACCTTGTTTTCTCCACTGGCTTCTTTTTTTTTTTTTTTTTTTTTTTTTTTTNTTTTTTTTTTTTGAGGGGGGGACCCCAGGGTCAGTTTCAGGGGTCAAGATGGTGGCTGGATGGCCCCAGAGCCAGCTGGCCTGAATGTCTTGGCCAGTTGTCTATTCCTATGTTTCATTATTTTACTTGATTTGCTTTAATTTGTGTCACTCGAATATTTCAAGTCAGCAAAAATAACATTACAATTATCAAAGTATCTTCTGGTTGAGTTTGAAAGGAAAGGATGAAAAATGGATGGGAGGGAATAAGGAAGGAGAGAAAGAAGGAATAGTAAAGGGAAAAATGGAGAAAATAAAGAGAACAAACGGGAGGAAAATAGGAAATAAAGTTACAGTAACTGTATTTAAAGGACCATACCACTCATTTTGCATGTTTGAGCCAAATATATTCAATTTTCATACACGTTACATTACGTTACGTTACTGACAATCATTTCCCAAAGGATAAAACTGTATTTCAGTTTTCCTGATATTTTGTAAAATCACTTAATCTTTCAAAATCAAATATTCAAGTGATACACCCACCTTAAAAATCCATGTTTCTCCTGCTAATAGTTACGCAGCCTTATGAAGTCATGGCCGTTAAAATTTTTTGATAAACGCAGGTCTTCTTTTGGGACTATATTCCCTGGTGGAGACATACATTCACTCTGCACTTTTTATTGCGCTTAAATGCTAAAATTACATAACTTCAGAAAAAGCTGAATATACGTGTTGTTCACGATGATGGATTACCTATCCCAAGAACGTTTCAAGTATCAACAAGTTGATTTTAATAGAGTACCAGAATGAACTGAAAGCAATGGCTGTCTGGAAGGTAGGAAAAGCATTTTTAAATTCACTGTTCCAGTAGTATGCTTTGGGAAATGATTATCAGTAACCTTATGTGTATGAAAATTGAATGGCTCAAATATGCAAAATGGGTGGTGTGGTCCTTTAAATACTTTTCACTAACTAATTTTAGAAAAACATGCTTAAGTTCTCTTAAAAATATATATATTACTTTCAGTACTACACACAATGTGATAATTTTGTTACATGGTTTTAATGCTTTTAATGGTAAATATCTCATTTTAGGCCAGAACTCTTCATCTGTTGCTCCTTTTGAGACTCTTAATTTGTTTCTCACTTGATTGTTGTTGGGGATTGAGGAATCTGAGCTTGTTTAATTGTTTGGTGAGGACTGAAAATGAGGTTTCGAGCAGCAGATTCGTGCCACACAAGCAACCACAAGAACAGTCCTGGAAATCTGACTCATGATTATAATTCTTACATTTGTCAGTTATGCTGATGACCTTTTTATGACCCTGTGTTGCTGCCAGCTCTGACCTCTACTGAAGAAAAGTTTACCAGGCTCAGGGAAAATTTTAGTCATAAAGCCATGAATCAGCCAACCACAAAGTCTCACAGACATGTGGCAGAAAAACAAATTTGACAAGAAGACAATCTTGAATTTCACATCAAGCTGTCAAAATATCAAATGTCAGCAAATTTCTGAAATGTTTCTCATCATCTAACACTTTGTCATGTTCTTCCCAATTTCCCAGTCATATTCACTGAAGCTTCCCTGACACGGAATCGCTTAACTATTCCATAGATCACAGATTGGATCTTTAGCACTAGAATCTTTCTCTCAGAGTTCAACTTCAAAGGATCGCAGTTCATTATGAATTTATTATAAATATAAGTTTATTATAAATCCAGCTCTCATGCCAGACAATCAAAAATCATTTGGACCAGATCAGGCTCACATCTGGTCCATGATTCCATGAGGAAACAAGTGTTCTGACACTCATCCACAATTGGCCCTACTTAGGTGTCTGGGGGTTGACTGTTAAACCCGAACTCCAGGTTTCAAAATCACCTTAAAGGAGCATGCCAGTGATTTTGTATGTTTGAGCCCAATAAACACAACTTGAATGTTACATTACCGCCAGCCGTTTCCAAAACATGCTGGAGCGGTACATTTTTAGATTATTTTAAAATCAACGACTTGAAAAGCTTTAGACAGCTAATCACAGCAAACCGAACATTGTTCTTTTTTTTTTTTTTTTTTTTTTTTTTTTTGACGTTACGCAATTTGAACTGATCCAACATTGAGAAGAAGAAAAGAAGAAGAAAATGTATGTCTCCACCAGGAAATATAGTCCCAGGAGAAGACAACTTCTACATTTGGATGTACATATTAGCAGGTGACACACTGAATTTTAAGGTATGTGTGTATCATCTGAACATTTGATTTTGAAAGATTAGGGGATTTGGCAAAATAACAAAAAAAAATATGGTTCTATGTTTTGGAAAATGATTGTCAGTAACATAACTTGTAAGCAGGTTGTATATACTGTATTGGGTTCAAACATGCAAAATCACAGGTGTGTCCTTTAAGAATACTGTTGGTGAAGTCACCACGGTCATAGCTTTTTTTTTTTTTTTTTNTTTTTTTTTTTTTTTTATCAGAATCAGAATAAACACTGGTTCTTTGATATGAAATGATTACTGCCTTTGGTGCTTGTGAGAAACGTTTGTGTAAGCTCGACAGATGAACGTCAATGAAAAACCTCCATGTGTTACAACATGCTGCTGCATCTGAATGTGTCAGATATCTTCTGCTCGTGCTCACCTGCTTGTGTGAGGTCTGAAATCTAACCTGCAGCCTCAACAAAGAGATCCTACATCTGTGTATCGCCATGGTTATTGTCTTCAGTTCCTTGTGTTTTCTATTTAATAGACATTTGGCTAAAGGCCGAGTGCTGCCAGTCACTCAGCTACTAACTAAATTCTCTTTGATTCAGACTCACATTTCTGCTTCTGGTTGCACAAATTCCTGCACAATAATTTTGTGCACAATAATAATAATTTTATCATGTCTAGAAGTAAATCATTTTATATTGTGGATAAATCTGACAGTTCACTTTATTGCTCCAATACATACATTATACCCAGGACATGAAAGATTCTAATTTTGTTGTGTACATTATCTCTTTGCTGGGAAAAAAACAAACAAACAAAAAAAAAACAAAAACCTCCTGGAAGTGATGTGATTTAGGTTGAATGACTGTCAGGTCTAATGCTGCATTTGTATACTCTGAACTGGGAAGCCATAACTTGGAGTAATGCTATTTAAGTTATATTATTTACGACCATCGAGCTTTGAGCTAAACAAAGTAGAGACTACACGGACACTTCCATGAAAAAATTTTTTTGTTTGTTTGCTCTATCATACCAAAATAAGCCTACGTTTTAACATGTATGAGTTATTTAAAGGACCATGCCACTTTTGGGGATCTTGCATTTCCGTCCCCTTCATGTATGAGTTATGAGCATTTCCGTCCCCTTCACATGTATGAGTTATTTAAAGGACCATGCCACTCATTTTTTTTATGTTTAGCCTAATATGTTCAATTTTCATGTAAGATTGCTGACAATCATTTCCCAAAGCATAAAACCGTATTTCAGCTTTCCTGATATTATGCAAAACCTCTTAATCTTTCAAAATCAAATATTCAAGCAACACACTATACCTTAAAAATCGATATTTCACCTGCTAATAGTTACACGGCCTTATGAAGTCATGGTCAAATTTTTCGATAAACGCAGTCTTCTTTTGGGACTATATTCCCCAGTGGAGACATACATTCACTCCACACTTTTTATTGCGTTTAAATNCTTCTTTTGGGACTATATTCCCCAGTGGAGACATACATTCACTCCACACTTTTTATTGCGTTTAAATGCTAAAGTTACAAAACTTTGAAAAAAATCTGCATACATGCCTTGTTTGCAATGATGGATTACCTATCCCAAGAATGTTTCAACTATCATATTTTAATAGCGTACCAGAATGAACTGAAACCAATGGTGGTCTGGAAGTAAGGAAAAAAAATTAACACACCATTCCAGTAGTATGCTTTGGGAAATGATTGTCAGTAACATTGCGTGTATGAAGATTAAATATATTAGGTTCAAACATGCAAAATGGTGGTACGGTCCTATGAGCTGTCTAACTTTTCAAAACAGCTACTGTATTGCCAGTGTTACGGTGTCTGCAGAATACAGTCCACACTGCCCAACTCCCTTCTTCATCCACGGCTCACACCACTTCCTGCATTTCTGTACTTTTTAAAAACATTTTCCAAATCACCACACTGTCAATGACAGCGGCATGGCATCCATGTTTGTTTTGCTGTTAGCAGGAAAAGTTAGTCTCGCGAGTGCGGTAACCTGCGGCCATCTGTTCTCAGTCTGTAAATTTTTTTTCCTCCAAGACAGCTGTTTTTTTTTTTTTTTTTTTTTTTTTTNTTTTTTTTTTTTGTAAAGAGATAGAAACTCGTATCGCGTCACCAAATATATTCAATCATTAACTGTGCGCTGCTCAGTCTTTTCATAATCATTCACAATTGAAAAAAATCACGTCGTTTCACCCAACCTTTAGTGAATCCCTCAGATCATGTTATTCATACATACTGATTGTCGCCTGGAAGTAAGAAGTCTGAATAGACCACAGAGTTTATGCATCTAAACTGTCATTGATCGTATAACCTTTAACTGCTGTTTTATTTAATGAAGCTACCTGAGCCAAGCCCAAGTGTGTATGTGTGTGTATGTGTGCATTTTGAGTGTGGGTGGCCTCAGTGAGATGAAACCACTAACCCTGCCAGTTTCATTGGATGCCTGAATAATATGATTTCTATTTTAGGGAATGCTTTCCCTTTAAAAAAGGTCTTTCCACTTAACAACAGAAGAAAGGGCAAATCATCATCTGACAGCGTGAATTAGCCTCGTTTCATCTTTGCCACTGAAAGAGTGATCAATTTCTCCTGCATCCATTTCTATTGGTAATCCTCCACAAATTGCCCTCTGTTGCAGTTTGTGTATCAGCTATTTGCACTGGATTAATGTGAGTCACTGGTGGCAAGTGTTCAAATCAATGTTTATTAATGGTTTCTTTAAGTGTTTAAAGATTAAGTCATTAACATATTGATGAAGTTTTCCAAGTTGCCCAGGGAGAGAAAAGGAGCCGGTGCTGAAGAGGAGCTGAGGAGCTGCTGAGCTGAAGCCAGCCGTCATCAACAAGAGGCTGCAGAGAAAAAAAAAAAAAAAAAAAANAAAAAAAAAAAAAAAAAAAAGAGCTCTGGGTGTGTGAGAGGAGGCAAAAGGAGCTCCACTCACCGATGCAAAGTTTCATCTGTTTATTCAAATACAGCAGGGGAGCCAATTTCACTTTGCATCAGGCATGCTTTGCTCTGTGGAAATGTAACTAGCTACAAATTAGTGTTTACCATATACTAAATGCGAATTATCCTGCATTTGTTGTATCTTGGAACTGGGAAGTCGGAACTCAGATTTACGTCGTTTTCGACCCCTGTGTTTGAACTAAACAAAGTGGGAAACAACATGGACGCCTTCATGAAAACTCTTGTTTTGTTTGCTCAGTTGGACCAAAGGAAGCTAGTTTTACTGTATATACTCGAGTATAAGCCGAGTTTTTATTACCAAATTTCACAAAGTAAACTGGGGGGGTTGGCTGATACACGAGAAATTCAAATTTGATCCCACAGAACAGAATTTCCAGAGGTGGAAATACTACCCTTACCACTACCCATGGAAAATAGTTTAAATCATACGTTACAATGAGATATTTCCTGACTAAACATCTTATCAGCACATTTTGCAGTTACCACTAAGCGCTGTTGTGATTGGTCAGTTACGGTAATCAGCTGCTGAAATAAATATCATGTTTACCAGTACNAAGCGCTGTTGTGATTGGTCAGTTACGGTAATCAGCTGCTGAAATAAATATCATGTTTACCAGTACCAGTGTCAGAGCCATTTCTTGGTTAATTATCAAATGTTTAAAATATTTAATTTGGGAAAAGTGAAATCAAATAAGTTATTATTTTTGAATATTTATATCTTAACTGACTGATCATCGCCGGTTCCGTGAAGCAGCCGGCAATGATCACCACACTGGCTGGAGGCTGATCAGTGTTTATGAGGAATGGGGCAGCGGTATAGTTTTTGACTCATGTCATGTTTTGTTATTTTGATTCTGAAAATAAATTTATGAAAAGAACAACAGTACAATGTTATCATTCCGGTGTGAGTCAGGAAGAAAAGCCCCGTTAAAGTGGTTTGTTGTGAAATTGCTGTTGACAGTGAGCAGCCATGATGAAATGATGTCAATACTGAATTTGGGGTTGGTAAAGCTTGTCCAATTTTTCGAGTCAGAAATCTGAGTTGAGGGCATTTTCTTGGACTTTTCCCAGTTTGGAAGTTGGAAATTCTGAGTTTTGATTTCACAACAAATGCAACATTACTAAGTCCACTTTTTCCACCATGACTGTAAAACTATAGTGGTCCCACAATCAAACTGACAAAAACTGGCCTGTGGTAGAATCAAACTGTCAACTCCTGCTTGTTAGCAGTTTTTTCTGTAAATGGCTGCCAGAGCAACATAAAGAGGTGATATAAAATCCCATAACCCTTAAAGGCACTGTACAGTAGCAACCAAATTTAGAGGAAATGTCATGTATATTGTAAACTCTGAGTAACCCTGCAAAATTTGATGGTATTTAACCAAGCGGTGTTCAGAAAAGTAAATTTAAACAGCCAAAACTCAATTGTCATGAGTCTGACTCACTGTAAATTTTTGCCACATTTATCCTTGTACAAAGGTCAATTTGCCTGAAAAATCACAGCTGCTATCAGCCAATCAGAATGATTGTTTGTTGCTGCATGTATTTTGATGCAGGTTCCAAATTCAGACAAATGAACAATTTTGAAGCATTTTCTAGAATTTATATAATGCATATGCAGCGTTGGCAGAGGTATAAGTTCTCACACTCGGAGGTGGAGGTGAAGAAACACTTAGGGACATTTTTTATGGCATCCTCTTTAGAATGCAGAGACCTGAACACTCAGTAAACTCAGATTGATTTTGCCATTCAGCGGCGACCCGCCACAGCCCTTTGGCTTACCATGGTAATTCCCTCTCACACCTGATAAGGTACCTGATCCATAATAAATCAATTCTAATTAGATTTATGTTTAGAGGGGAGGAGGGGTTGGCTTAACTTAGAAGACTCCACTGTTCACCCCCCCCCCCCCNCCCCCATCCCATCATCCTTAGTTGTTTTCAGCCACCAGTCATCTGCACACCTGATATCAGTTAATCTCCTGATTATTAAGTGAGGATTATTGATGGAAATGGCTGGATGTGGTGCTGCCTCTTGTATCAAGGACGCATAAGCTCGTTTCCTTGACACTTTGTTTGTAGTGTGTTTCGTATCTTTGTGTGTGTGGGTCAAACATGTCCTCAAACTTCTCTATGCGACCCGATAAAGGTTTTGCTGCCAGCCTGAAGTGTTGAAATAGACAAAAAGGATTATAACAGCCGTCAGCTACACTTTCATAGCCCAATTTATCAGTTAACATTCAGCTGTTTGTCAGAATGACAAGGCACTCAGGCAGGTAAGGTTCAGTATTCATGTCTGTTTGGATACAGGGTCTTTAGGTATTGCAGTCAGCCATGTAGACTGATGTATGTTTGTTTTACAAAGGTCACAGTCAGGAACTTGCCTACATACACGTTGGAGAAAAAGAACATGCAGGAGCTTAAAGTTCTTGTACTAACAGGCCACTAAACTGTTAACTGGCTCAAGTCGCATCCACCAGCTTCACCATGCATGCAGCCAGGTTTGATTGAATGTTTCTGCTTGTCCTCTTTTCTTCTTCTGTGGTGTATCATAGAGATGCAACTAGCAAATTATAAGTGCAGCCTGAACCAAAATGACATGCTGCGTTTAAGGTCCTATTTACCCCTTGTATTAAAGTAGGATGTGTAACCAGATATGTTATCCAGATAATGAAAAATGCATGTTAATACAAGATGTAAACGCTGCAGAATGGATTAAGAAAAATGCCTGTCATACCATATATGATGCCCATGCAAAAAAAAAAAAAAAAAAAAAAAAAAAAAGTTATTAGTTATTTAAATTGCATTCTGATCAAAGTGCATTTTGATACACATTCATACCTCGTATTAACTTAACTTTTTCTTTAACTGGACACAGATCACATTTTAAAGCAAGGTTGAAGTAAGGGACTGAAGTATAACTGTTTTAGCAGTATTTTAATAGCAATATTTAAACATGTAGGTGAAAGACAGACACTGAAATCCTCTTGGAGCAATGATAATGTGTAACCTAATATCAAAAAACTTTCACTTTTCAATCAAATTTAGCATACTTCTAACCTAGATGATACATGATATACCACAAGGTGCGTGATTTAATAACCTGCTATCGTTTCTGCAAAACAGGAGATATAATAATATTAATTTTGATTGGTAGAATCCAGTACACATGGTTTGCAGGTCCAAAGACAATCAATAATGTATGATAGAAATGGATTAAATTCTGTGAAACTTTTACATGTCTAGGTTACATACTGTATATAACCATTACTTCAGCAGATTTCAGTGCTTATATGTCAACTTGTGTCTGGTGGCTGGTGCAGTGAAGACACTGAAATGCTGTTGAAAGAAAAGTAAACAGTGTAATCATGATGTTTAAAACACTTTCACTTTTCAACCAAATTTAGATCACATTTTAACTTAGAATATTAAATGTTTTTGCACTGCCATAATCTGATATTTCTCATGACTTTGACAAAGGACATGCATCTTAGAATGCTTTCTGTGGCTGCATGTACAGTTTAGCGAGTTTGAGACCCAAAAATGTGAGTTAATAGACACAGATACAAATAACTCTTAATTTTGTGATTAAAAAACTGAACTTTAACTTAAAAGAAATAAATCTGTTAGTAGGAACGCAGCATGCAGCACCCCATCCCCCACCGCGGCCTTCAGCTGAGGAATAGCGGCTGCCTTATTGTGATTCTCTAGTAACAATGTGCCACCGCACCTCATCCCTGCCATTGATTTCTCCACCATTTATTTCTGTTTTGGTCATGCTCGGGGTCTCTGTATTTGAAAGTTGATGCTGCTCTCTAAAAGAGGGATTCATGCATAGACTCTGCTACTTTTGTAGTCTGCGGTGGTTTTATATGATAAGCTTTTTTAGACGTCGAAAATCAATATGTAATCCTGTGCAGGGGCTTATCCCCAGGACTAGGCCATTTGTGAGGCTCTTTGAGCTTTGTTACAGGTCTTCTGGCATCTCCGTGCCGCAGATTGATTAGCTGCAGTGGCAGAATCCTATCAAATGGTCAGCTCTGATGATGGAGCAAACTCTCACTGCCTCTAGTTGACTGGATCTGGAGATAAGGCTGGATGCCAATTCCCTCCCTCGTGAATGGTGAGGAGCAGGGAAAGGAGCGCTGCCATCTCCCTTTGCTCCACTTACTCTTGCTGTCTGGTTTCAGCATTAGGAGTTATTTGAGAATATATGCATTCACATTAGGTGATGCTCTTATGTTTAACATGAATGCTACAGCAGCATGACTATGTATCATTATATAATTAGCATCACTGTCTTTACATGGAGCTTCTTAATCCTTTGGAGTCTAAAGTCACATTGATACATTGTTTGCTGATATTTGGAGACTTTCCTTCGTTTTTTAAAAAAATATCTTAGAATCAAGTAGAAAATTGACAACTTTTTATAATTTATTTTAGACTTTTTTGCTCAGTTTTTTCAGCTTGGATTTTTTTTTTCCAAGAATGAAGAAATTTCTACAAACATATTTGAGACTCCAGAGGATTAATTCTCCAACTTGAATTCATTTAGAGAGCACATACCTCCACCAAAAACAGTCCTCTGAATTTTTATTTTATTTATTTATTTTTTATTTATTTTATTTATTTATTTATTTTTTGCAAATATAAATCCAGATTTTTCACTATCATTACTTTGCAATCAAACATATAAATTTATTTGAAAATATGTCAAAACCATTTTAACTGCTAAATCAGCATCACCTCACAGCTATTGATGGCATATATTTTAAGAGATTGATAACTGCACTTATAGTCCATCATAAGATACATATAACCTGAGTGTTTCATCAAGATTAGTGTCTTAGTTGTTGAGGAACAGACAGAAATGTCAATAAATGCTTTATCTTGTGATGTTAATGAAAGTGGAAAAAAAAATGATGTGTTCCACATCAAATCCATCTCAAAAATCTAATCAGCTCTTCTTTGACCAAAGTCCTTCCTATCAATAAAAAAATAAATAAATAAATAAAAATAATCCATCCATTACTAGTTGAGATATCCTGTGACATGCAGACAGACACAGACAAATCTTTCTTGGCAGAGGCAACAATGTTGTCATAATCCAGCAACAGGATGTTAATAAATCTAAAACACTGATATAATAAATCCAATATATGTCTTGAACATTAAAATCAATGATTATATTTATAAAGGAGAATGGTCGATGTAATGGCAGCATTTGTAAGCTCATAGACACTCTGACACCTGAACAGTTCTGCCTGGCAACATGTCCCATTTTTATTCAAAGTAAAGGTCAATTTCCCACTTTTGGAAGTTGAAACCACGTAAATTCAAAGCATGTATGCTTTTTGTCTATGGTTTCAGTTTTCATGCATGATATCTGTCATTATTCACATGTGGTGTTGCCATAGTATTAGAGAAATTAAGAAGTTTTCTTCAAATATTGTTGTGAACATGAAAAAATGGTTTGTTTCCATGCTTTAAGTTAACAGATCTTGCACATGATGTTTAAGCAACTGTTCTGATGAAAAAACCCAAAAAATAGCAATTATCCTACAAGACTTCTGGGAAATTCTTTATCGCCTTCAATATTTTCCTTTTTTTCTTTTGTTTTTGTACAGGCAGGGTCATGGGGAACTGAATGTGTGCATTCCTATGAGCTTTCCAACGCTCACATGGTTACCGCTGCTTTGCATTGTTAGCGTTATGTGAATGAGCGCCCGCCATGCAAGTTTTAACGTGATTGCCCGAGGGGCAGTAGAGTGAAAGAGCAAGGAATGGGGGGNCACACACCTCTGTTTTTCAGGGGGTGATGGGTACTGGATGGGGTCAGTTGGTTTCGTGGCTCTGGTGTCTGATTTCTCCCTCCTCTTCTTCTTCATTGTTTGTCTTCTTAATGAGAGGGGCGGGGCCAGTGGGCTTGTGATTGACAGCTACATGCTTCCCCCTTTCTGTGCATCTCTGTCAGTCTGTCAGCGCTCTTCACTGTGTCTCTGTGAAGACTTGCTGCTGTCTATACTGTACTTGACGCTGAATGATGAATCATATTCCCGGTTTCTCATTTCCTGTTTCTACTCCGTCTCCTCAGGTGTCAGCAGGCCACCAGGTATGGTAGCGTTCAGAGCAGCTTAACAGCAGACGCAGAGGCTTTATAAGTTTTGTGAGTTCAAACCACAAAGTGGGGGTGAAACAGAGAAGACGATTTTGTTTCCACTAATATGAGTCATGTTTATATTTAAAGTCTGATTGCACAAGATAAATTCTGGTGTAAGGTAGGGTCAAAGAAAGATGAATTAAATATGTAGATAGATAAACAGCAGTTTATCAAACTTCATCCAGAAAATACTAGACCAGCCAGTGTTACGTATCGCTCATACCACTTTTAATGAGGCATTAAAAGTGACTAACATTATTGTTTATGTTTAATAAATTATTTACAATTGCTTTAAAGATTATTAATGAACCATTAATAAGAACAATTTTTGGTTTACCAGGCTGTGAAAAATCCTATTGGCTGGTGTATACCCTCCTCTTGCAATTTNTTTTTTTTTTTTTTTTCAGCTTTTTAATTCATCATGTGGATCCTACAATGATCACCTTTTCCTCCTGGAAAAGAGTTACAGAGCACCAAAACCTTATTATCATCAGTTTGGTAGTGAATAAACACTTTATTAAAGGACCATACCACCCATTTTGCATGTTTGAGCCTAATACATTCAGTTTTCATACACGTTATGTTACTGACAATCATTTCCCAAAGGATAAAACCGTATTTCAGATTTCCTGATATTTTGCAAAATCTCTTAATCTTTCAAAATCAAATATTCAAGTGATACACCCACCTTAAAAATCAATGTTTCTCCTGCTAATAGTTACACAAAATTATAAAGTCATGGTCATTTAAATTTTTCAATAAACGCAGCTCTTCTTTTGAGATTATATTCCCCAGTGGAGACATACATTCACTTCACGCTTTTTATTGCACTTAAATGCTAAAATTACATAACTTCGAAAAAACCTGAATACACATCTTGCTCGCGATGACGGATTACCTATCCCAAGAACATTTCAAGTATCAACAAGTTGATTTTAATAGTGTAGCAGCATGAACTGAAAGGAGTGGTGGTAGGAAAAACATTTTTAGTTCCAGTAATATGATGTTTTGGGAAATGATTGTCAATAACATTACATGTATGAAAATTGAATATATTAGGCTCAAACATGCAAAATGGATGGTATGGTCCTTTAATGACTTACTAACATTAATAAAGTAGCTTTGACTAGACATGATTTATTATAACGTGAGAAAACATGACCTTTGCACTTTGTGGTTTAGGCATTTGTTTTATTTTGTTTAAAGTACTGATGTATTATTTATAACTTTTTTTATTGTCCCATTGTTTTTTATAATGTTACTGTTATATTTGATTGAGCTATGTCAAAGTCAAATTTCTGTTATTATAGATAATAAAGTATCTTGAATCTTGACCCGTTTAAGAATGATTTGCCAGCAACCTAAATGTTTGATCCATTAATGGATCAATGGAAATGTAAGTTTACATCCTATGTTTTCAGAGTTTAGACTATCATTCTTATTACATCATATCACTCTTAAAATAATAAGAAATCTTGTCAGCTAACATAAGTAAAAAGATCTGTGTGGGTATAACATGGGTGTGCAGGGACTTAAAAGTGCACAATAATGCCTTTAAATCTCCAAATGTCCTCTCAGTTCATTCATTTTCAAACCAAATGCAGTTCACACATGAGAATAAGCTATGTACAGGAGAATAGTTAGGGATTTGGTGGTAACAGCTTCTCAGGACTGTGTAGGCGTGTACCAACCACAACTGTCTGATGTCTTTCTGAATATCCTGATAGGTTTGTTGTTCCTTTTAAGGTGGAATAACTTAGACTTTATTGATCCTGCATGTTTAAATAATGTGGCAGTGTCGTGGAACGCTCACAATAAATATGTCAGGTGTTCTTAAATTCTACTTTCATTTTTTTTTCTTTTTTTTTCTTTCTTCTTAAATTCTTTAAATTCTACTTTCAGTCTTTCAGTTTACATGCATCTTTACTCCAGTGTTTCCTGGTTTTTGTTATTGAGTATTTCATTTGTACTATGCTTGGATTTAATTAATAGGATTCCCTATCATCAATATATAATTACTTTCATCCGTCTGTATGACACTTAAGATAAAGATGAATATGAAGACCTTGTGTCAATACATGTTGATAATACTGTCTTTATTTAAACTTGAGACAGATTGCACTGGTCATTTTCTTGCATTATACCTTAAGTTATAATACTTTTTTGACTATATAGAGTGACTCCAAGATCCACAAATTCTGTAAACTTGCCTGAGACTGTCTGTAAAGGGAAGTAAAAGTAAATAAATGAAATAATAGTGAGTTTAGTTTTCTGTGGATTGAGCTCATATTTCTCTGTTAGGTAGGAGACAATTTGGATTTCCTGCCAAAGTCCATAATCATATGGCACAGCTGTAATTGTGACGTTTTTGCTGTTTTTGTGATCAGCTGTTTGGACTCAGTCATGAAGCTCAGACTGGCTTCAGGTGTGATCTGTAGGTGAGTGTGAGTGTTTCTAGGAGCTGAGGGGGGGACTGGTTCTGAGTGTGGAGGCCCAAGCTGATGATTGGTTCTCTGAAGACTGGCTGCAAGACAGCCTAATTGCTTCTCATGGCGGCAGGACTCTGTTGGCTTTAACTCTTAAAGGACCAGACCAGTGATTTTGCATGTTTAAGCCCAATAAAGGGCACGTACATGTTTACATTACTGACAATCATTTTCCAAAACATAAAAACTGTATTTTAGTTTTACTATATTTTGACAAATCCCCTAATCTTTCAAAATCAAATGTTCAGGTGATACACCCACTTTAAAATTTGATGTTTTGCCTGCTAACACATATGTCTGAATGTAGAAGGGACGGCCATTTTTAATTTCTCCTCGGACTATGTTTCTTGGCAGAGACTTTTTTTTTCTTCTGAACAACTCTGTGTTGGACTGGTTAAATAAAGTTACCTTGACAAAAACAAAAAAATTAAAACGCATAATTTTTAATGTTATGCCTTGGCCTCCCCAAGACACGCAACACTTTCAGATTTTAATCAGAGAAGATACCAAGATTTACATCTATTCACTCATGGGGCAGGAGATGCTTCTGTTTCAGTAACATAACTGTAAATAAATACACTTTAATGTAATTATTACATACTGTGGATATCTGTAGAGGATATGTATAGTTTCCTTGTGACTTTACCCATAAATGCCTGCACTCAGAGAGCGGGCTTAAGTTTGAGGAAACACAGAAATTGCAGGATTTAAAGTTTGATTCTAGATGCAATACAAATACTGAAGTAGAACATAATATATATTCATTGTGTGTTATATATGTGCTTGTACACAATAAGGACATTAATACAATATACTGACACATTTTGCATCCTATGAAATGTGATTTGCTGCTATGTTTACAGCAGTGAGNAATACAATATACTGACACATTTTGCATCCTATGAAATGTGATTTGCTGCTATGTTTACAGCAGTGAGGAAAAATTGAAGATAATTAAAACAAAAACATATCATGGTTTAAAAAAAAAAAGTCCATATTTATGGTACAGTTTTAGTTTTTATAACCATCACTTTTTTTTTTTTGCAATAACTGGCAATTAACAAAGTGCAGTTTTTGTGAAATTGTTTTAAATTGAAAAAATACAAGTTTAAGTGATACTTTTATGGCCTTTAAAGATAATCTTTATTATTTTATATAGTGCAGAATTGCTTCAGTTAAAATTTCTTCCCAGCTCAATGTCTTGAAATGCAATATAGTTTATNTTTTTTTTTTTTTTTTCAGTAATTGTCACATATGTACTTTAGTCAAGAAAATTACACAATGACATTTTCATATTATCAGGAAGAAAAATCTAAACTTTTAAGCTTAAATTTACATTTAAAAAAATGAACCTGTTGATTGGGTATTCACACTATCGCTTGGTATTATTAATAGAAACACTGTGACTGAATTCAAACTTTTAATCATCCTCTTTAATCATTTAATGTAAAACTAGTTTGAGTGTTTTCTCAGAATTAGTTCATCTGCATTTTATGAACATATTTTAATGTTTTGTAGCATATTAGTGAGTTAATGTGCAGATTACTATATATAAATTTTGCATTTATTTTTTCTGTAAACTGAAATTTCACTGCATATACAGTAGAGAATTATGTTGTGATTTGTTTTCATCCACACCATGTAGCACTGTTAAGAGAGGTGCCACACAAAATAAATGTGTTTGTTGTTATTATTATTACACACATAAGACACACCAACTGTGTATTTTTAAAATTTGAATAGAGCATATGACAGAAAAAGGTACATCTTTCCTCCCATCCTCACATCCGTATTACTTCATGTAAATAATGTTCATTGTACTTCAATAAATGAAAATATACAAAATACAATATATTTTAATGTGTGGAAATGTACTACCTTTTAAAGCTACATATGCAAAAACTCTCACCAGCACATTTCCATCCTGATTATTATATAATAACAACGAATCACATTTGTAAACCTATAGACTTAGCATTTTTCCCACAAATTATGCTACATAGGCACAAGGGGAGTTATGCATTTATAACACACCCACCAACAGTTTTTACCCCAGAATATGTTGACAGACAGCAGAAAGTAAGTTTTCATGTACTCTTACCTGTGATTCCCAGCAGAGTTCCGTCTGATCCCTGATGCTTTCAGAAGGAGAAACGGGAAAGTCAGGCAACAGAAGTTTGCTTTGTTTTTTCCAGCTCCACGTTTTCTTCTCTCTCATCATCTTACCTGCCCTTTCATTCACTGTGAGGTGATTTCAGGGTTTTCTCTGCCCCATTCTCTGTCTGCATGGTTCTCTGGGTTTTTGCAAATAAGGTTTTAAAGTGTAAAGTGTGCAGCGGTCATAGCCATGCATGCTTTTCTGACAACCTGAGATTTTATGCATCATGGTTTTAATAAGAGCCGACAACATAGACCAGGAGCCTCTCCAAATGTACACCCCCCAACACACACACACACACACACACACACACACACACACCTCTTTAGCCTGCCTGATCCCTGGATTTAAGGGCTTAGTATTAAGAAAATACTTCTGCAATTTGGGATTAGACCCCAAAAACCCTCACAACAACAATGACTCCGTCCATTTGATATCTTGATACTAGTGATCAATCGCTGACTGCCTTTGTTAGTGTTGGCCGAAGGAAAATTCAGAGGACACACGGAGGAAATGAGACTATACAAAAAAACAAAAAAGATTTTCACCGTCTTCATCTTCATGTGCAATGCCTTTTTCCCCTCCTTTTTCATTGTCTTCCAAGGTTACAGTAGTTAAACTGTCTATACACAATTAAAATTAACATGCGTTAAGGGCAATTAATGACAGAAATTATTTGTGTAATCTTGCACTTATTTATTTATTTATTTAATATAAGGACGCTGGACAATAGCTTGATTTTGGCATAAGCAGAAAAACAGATTTTTTTTTCATTTCGCCTCTGATAGGTTAGATTAGGCTAATTACATTCTGTTGATTACAGTTAAAGGATAATTATGGGAAATCATTAATGACAGCAGCAGCTTTGCTTTAATCTGCCAAAGGCGACCTTAGGGCCTGTTTCCTCCTTTCCATCCGTACAGCGGTAAACAAATCCATGAATTAATAAAAATCAAATCATTACTTTTAATTAATTGAACTGTGTGCATGGGGTGGTAATTATACAATTCAGGAACAAACATTTATTTTGGGAAATGAAGTTTTCAGGAGACTATTCTGCGGCGAGGTGTCATAATCATGGATGGCTGGTGGATTTTGCACTAATTTCTTGTCGTTTTTATAAAGAAGAAAATACTAGAAAATAATAAAATATGTTTAAAAAATAAAAGAATTGCCGTTTTAATTAATTATCTCCGTCTCTATATGAATCTTGATGCTTAAAATTATACCAAGGTAAGTTTATTCAGCAGTCTTTCAGACACTAAGGCAATAAAAAACATAAAAACATACCNAAAAAAAAAAAAAAAAGTCTATATATAGTAGCCTACTGGTTCAGTCCAGTAATAAAGAGCTCCAGATTTAAAAGGGAAACAAAGGATGAGTAACAAAACACAGGAAAAATAAGAAAGTTTTAAATTTAGAAAAATGATTTTAGCCCCAAAATTCCTCTTTATTCCTCAGTATTTTCTCTGTAAATTCCTGTAATATTCTGGCTGTAATGGCAGCTTCACACCAACTTCTTCAAACTTTTCACTCGTGTCACGTGGTACGCACCCATTCGGCGGGGGCGGGTCTTTTGTCGCTGAAGTGATAGTTGATTGGCTCACTGTGTCACCTGCATGGCCCTTGAGCGCTGTGATTGGCTGGGAGCGCGCGGACCCGCGCGCTTCCTGGACTCATAGCTGCGCGGGCNCGCTGTGATTGGCTGGGAGCGCGCGGACCCGCGCGCTTCCTGGACTCATAGCTGCGCGGGCCACGGAGACGAGCATCAATCTTCATCCGTCAATAACGACAGAGACAGACAGAAGGATAAAACACGATTTATTTTCATTTTTCTGCGCTCAAATGTTAATTTTAATAAATTATTAGCTCATAAAGAGGATTGAAAAATCGGCTGGACTGCTACAACTGATTTAGACCACAGGAAACTTTCCTTTATGTGGATATTTTTCCAACTCTGGATCTCTGTTGTTGGAATCGGGAATAAGACGAAGGAGCCTGCATAAGGTAAGAAACACCCGATCATATTTATATGTATTTTAATATGTATTTATCATGTTTAACAGCAATTGCTTATTGAAAATATATACACATAGGCCGTAAACATGTTGAGATTTATCAGCTTTATTTATCCATATTATTTTAAAATTTAAAAAAAATGCTGTTACAAGATTCACTGAGAGACTTTAACTTTAGTGACAAAATTTAAAAAAAAAAAAAAAAAACATTTTCCATGTACACATAAAATATGTTCTCTCAGGTTGTTTGCTGCGTTAAACTGAAATGACCTTTAGATTTCTCTGTATTTGTACTTTGTGTGGCTCAGCCTCCTGTTTGCTGATAAGATCCTCTCCTCTAATAGCCGTCCTGTAGATCTAATCTAAATTGTAATGGGCCTCATTTACACACAGTTTTGGTGCATTTACATCTTGTGATTGGGCTCCTTCCTGTAGTTATGGAAATAGTGAAGCATTATTGCAGCATTAACGCCTTGGTTGAGATTCATTAGGAGGCCATTCACAGGAGAAAAAGCAGCGATTAGTCCCAAATTTACCCTATACTCGCTGAAAAAAACCCTGGTGGCTTATGGAAATCCTATCCAAATACATTGTCTTACAAAAAGCTAATACCAGCTGTTAAAAACCCAGTTTATTTAATGCTAAGTAAATCTGGGAGAACACAAAGTAAAAGCAAAGTTGCAGTAATATAAAATATTTCCTTAAAAACTTCACGCATTAATAAACATCAATTCTTAAATTAAGCTTGTTTTTTTTAATTTTTAATTTTTTTTGTTTTACCTTTATTAATTTCACCATCTCTGACACGTCACTCTTACATTATAATTGATTCATCATAATTCCACGCCTAATACATTAAAATATATTTGGCCGAACTGAATTAAGTGTCATGTTTGATCTTTTTCACAATACAAAAATAACTACAGAAAACTGTTATGTCCTTATATATAAAATTGTCATTTTGTGTAATATTTTATAATGACATATTAATTAAACTGAAGCCATAGGGGGATTAAACTTTTGGCTGCAAGATAACTGACATAAATAGTGCACAGCCGAAAATCCTAACATAAAGATGAATATAAAGTACATCAAAGTAGAATAAATACCAAATAAACTAACATGATAGAGTAATTAAAAAATAAAATAAAATAAATAAAATCCACTATGAATTTAGAGGCAAACTCCATGCGTCTGCATAGAAATATTCTTGACGTAAAATAGCTGCACAGATATATGTCCTTTCGTCCGCAGATCCGTTTAAAGATATGTCATTGAATTAATAGTTGATTAAAACTTAATGAAGCTCTGATAAAAGCGCCGTTTAAGACAGGAAACATCCTGACAGCTTCATTCAAAAATCAGTGTGTAAGTTTATTAAGAAAGCAGATATGAATCCAAACTTTTTTTTTTTTTTTTTNTTTTTTTTTTTTTTTTGTTTTTCTGACGCTGCAGCCTGATAGTATCATTGCATTTTGTTTCCTGTAAGGTTTTAGTTTCTTTCACATAAATATGTCTGCTGGAACGTTTCCCCTCCTCGAGAAATTAGTAAGAAAGTTTACATTCCACAGGCTGAGATTAACTCGGGAAATAATCTATTAGAGTAGACCCATAAAGGCCATTTTCAACGTCTACGATACAACTGAATATTTAATAAATGAATGCGAGGCTGGTGATCATTGTCCGAAAAAGTTTCAAGTCTCTTTCCCTTTTATAATTCCTCAAATGCAAATTTCCAGTTGAGAAATGTTCTATTTCTGCCATTGTGCAGAAATAGAACATTTCTCAAATATGGCCTGATGATTTTTTTTTTCTCTGNTATTTCTGCCATTGTGCAGAAATAGAACATTTCTCAAATATGGCCTGATGATTTTTTTTTTCTCTGTTATGTTGTAAAATCAGGTGTAAGTGCTGTTTAGCTCCATAGAGTTTGACATAATTCTACATTTTCTTAATTTTTTTTTTTTTTTAATTATTAGATATAATTATAATTATTAGACATGTTTTATATGGTCAGAGGTTATTGTTGATTTTGTCAGACTGAAAAAGTATCAAACGTCACATCTGAATGCTTGCGTTCACGCGTGCATCAGTTTCACTGATATGAATTTGACTGTTTCTGTGCATCTTTTGGTCTCATCGCGCTTTCGGCTCTTTCAGAATCCAGCCGGCGGACCTGAACATCGGACCCCGGGGTTCGTGCACCTTTTCTGCCGTCCAGACTCCGAGGCTCCGGTCTCCCCGCCGTCGTTCTAGCATGATGTCTTATCTCAAACAGGCCCCGTACGGCATGAACGGACTGGGGCTGAGCGGCGCCGCCATGGACCTGCTGCACCCTTCCGTGGGATATCCCGGTACGGATCAGACTGGGACCTAAGGGTGCCTTTAATATGTATTTAATTTTCTCCCCTCCAAAAAAAAATCTGTTATAGATATTTTGACTTTATACTTTTTATGTAAAGATGATTTCTTCAGGCTGTTTTTACTTCTGAAATGATGCAGTGACCATTTTCAAACTTCTATTTTTCATTTGAAGTATTCCAAATATATTTCTACAATTTGCTGCATTTTTTTTCTTCTAAATTTTCTACTGTAACCCTGTTGCTGCAGTGCGTTTGAAGGACGGAAAACGGAAAACACAACAGAATTAATCAATGATAACTACTGATGATAAAAGAATATAAATGGATATTTGGAAGTATTTACTGAAAAAAATAGGACGACTTTTACGCATTCCAATTGTGCACCTCACGGTGCTGGAATTGGATTTATAACTTTATGGAGATGTTAAAAAGTCTTACTCACAACCTATTTGAAAATAATTGATTGATTGATTGATTGATTGACTGATCGATTGATTCCCACAGCCAATCCGAGGAAGCAGCGCAGGGAGCGCACCACCTTCACCAGGACGCAGCTGGACATTTTGGAGTCGCTGTTTGCCAAGACGCGCTACCCAGACATCTTCATGAGGGAGGAGGTGGCGCTGAAAATCAACCTGCCGGAGTCCAGAGTGCAGGTGAGTGAGGCTGGACCCTATCACCACCTGAAACACACACACACACACACACACACACACACACACACACACACACGATCAGACAGAGAATTTCAGCTTAGTTATGGAGATAAAAGAAAGAGATACAGATCATTCAGGACTAATGGTCGTTACTCTGATATTCTGGTTTGCTGATTCATCAAATAACAGCAGCAGCAGCTCTTCATCATCTGCAGGTGCTTTAGATTTTCAGTTTGGGTGGTTTGCTGATAGACAAGAGGAGCAAAAATCCCAGAATCTACTTTGAAAGTTACACCAGGATGCATTCAGGATTTTTAAGTTTCCTGGAGGAAATGCTCGAATCCTTCTAGTATTACAATACTCCATTATGAGTCCTGCATAAATGTTTACATAAGTAAAATTACACAAGCACAGACAGCAAAATGTCTGTGCTGGTGTAATTTAAATATCTAAGAGATAACAGGTTGTAATAGTAGATAGTAACTGTAGATACGAGAGTTTAGTTTCACTGCCAAGGGGAAAAGTTGTGTAGTTCTTGTGATTTTTTTTTTTTTTTTTTTTTTTTNAAGAAAGAAAGAAAGAAAGAAAGAAAGAAAGAAAGAAAGAAAGAAAGAAAGAAAGAAAGAAGTACAGAAAAGAATCAAGGAGGAAAACAGGAGAAAAAAACAGTTACTAATAAAAACAGGAGGAAGAAAAGAAGGAAAAGGAGAAAAGGAACATGGAAAGAAGGAAATGCATTAACCAGTAACTTCAGCCTTTGGAGCAAAAAGTGTAAGACATCCCTAAAAGTACTGTACAAAGTATAACAAAACGTAAATTCAACAGAAATACTCCAGTAAAGTATAACTTGGTAAATTTAGATATTTATTTTCCAACCTCTAAACTAATGATGATCTATTCTAACACAGAATCATTTAGCACATTTGTAACAGAGTGAACGTGTGAGTGTGTGTGTGTGTGTGTGTGTGTGTGTGTGAGAGAGAGAGAGAGNAGAGAGAGAGAGCGAGAGAGCTTCAGGTGGACTGCTGTGTCTACCTCAGGCCTCAAATAAATGTTCATCTATTATTGATCAAGTAGAAACAAGTTTGGAATATGGGAGCAGAATTTGGCTTTTGATACGTCTTTAGAAAAGGGTGTGAGACGCTTCCGTGGGCGAGCTTTCTGCCAGGCTCAGACCTGCAATTATGGCCGATCCCTCTCCACTTTCTGCTGCTGACAGGCTGCTGTTACCAGCACAGCATTTACGCATACCTCAGGGCTCAAACTGGGGCCCAGCGCTGTTGTTATTATGCAGTAGTACTGTAGGTGTTACTGCTCTTATATAAGCTTGTTTTGCTGCTACAACAGGCCTGCTGCTACTGATAATAACACTGTTAATATATAGTTTAACACTTTCTGATTTTAAGTCTTTTTTGTTTTTTACTTTTCATTCAATTCATGTTTCATTTAGTAACCATGGCTTGTGAAAACTTGGATGTTTCTGCTGCTTTTTTTTTTTTTTTTTNTTTTTTTTTTTTTTTTTACAAAACCTTGCAGCTCTATAGGGAAAAACCTGTCAGGAATACATTAGAAATAAGTATATTTAAATTATAGGGGGAAAATACTTTTGAAAAAAGAAAACTCAAATAAATTCATGATGTTGAATGTTCTCAAAAATCAAAGAAAAGTGACAAAGGATGGGAAAAATGCTACAAGAGGTTCTTAAAAAAATTACGAAAGCAGTTTACTCTGGAAAAGACATAAGAACTTGAACTGGAAAGTTCTTCATTTAATTCTAGAAGACTTAGCTTTAATGTATGTAAAATGCTGCTACACTGTAAAAAAAAAAAAAAAANAAAAAAAAAAAAAAAGAAAAACACTGTTAATGAAAAAGAAAGGTAGATATTTTGCTTATGAAAATCTGGACATTTCTGTCAAATCTGTAAACAAAGAACTTATTTTCTGACACATTCAAAGCCTTTTTTATTGTTATGTTTGTTTACGTGTGATTCTGAAAGATTGATTCTAGGAATGACAAAATCAAGTGAAGAATATTCTAAAACTGAATGAAGAATTTATAGTGTAAGAAGTTTTAAACTTCTTATCACTGCTCATCAATCAATTCTACATTTTTCCTTCCTTAGAATGTTCCCCTGAATTTTTATGACTTTCTTAAAGTTTCGAGAACATTCTAGACTCAAGAAATTGTTGTAAATTATTGTTTAATGATTTATTTTCTAATGCCAAAATTTGTCATCTTGTCATTTTTTACACTCAGGCTTTTTAGGTGTCAGAAGACAAATTCAATGAAAAAGTCAAATTTATATTATTCTTAATATAATTATTATCTTTGTCAAAAACATTTCCTTAAATCATATTTTTACTACTAATCTGTCTATGCTCTCACAGGCTTTCATTCCAGTTCACACATAAATATTCCTTTAAAACTCCACAAAAGTAGCTATACACTGTGAAAAGTGATGGCCTAGTATTCCACAGCAGTACTAGACATTTGTTTTTAATCATATTTGAGCAGAAATTCTCCCCACCAGTTTTTTTTTTTTTTGTCTTTTTTGAATTATTCTTTTATTTATTTGGAGGCTGTTTGAAATTAAGTTAACTTGGTTAAGGTTTGTCTTTCTCATTACTGTCAAAAAATCCCCTGGTCCATTTATCATATCTTCCAAAAACGTGAACTTTATTTTCATTTAAATAGCTGCAAATGTTCTGTGATACACTCTTAAAAATCAATTGCCATTTTGAATAAATCTGCCCCCCCCCCCCCNCCACCTCAGGCGAGCACACAACATGACTTACAGTGTGTTCACAGTAGCAAATATTCTGCTGGGAAGTGTGAGAAAATACATGCTGTCCCAAAGGAGCCACATGGTGTTTTTCAGTTTCTTCATGTTACTTATTACATAATGAAGTGCAACAGTGAAACAAAGTGCAGTGCTTTTAAAGCAGCCAGCAGTGCAGAGGTCAAAGGTCAGCAGTGACAGCATTCCTTTGACCTTATATGAGAGGGAGGGGATAAAATCTGAGGAGGCAGCAGACTTGCTCTCAGTTGGGTTTTTGGGTTTTCTTTGGGTTTTTGGCGGTGCTTCTGACTTGTGACCTTTGACCTTTCCATGTTCCTCAGGTCTGGTTCAAGAACAGACGGGCAAAGTGCAGGCAGCAGCAGCAGAGCAGCAGTAGCACCAAGGCAAGACCAGCGAAGAAGAAGTCGTCACCGACCAGGGAGAGCACAGGCTCCGAGAGCAGTGGCCAGTTCACGCCACCGGCCGTGTCCAGCTCCTCCTCCTCTACCTCCTCCTCCTCCTCCTCTTCTTCCTCCTCCTCATCCTCCTCTGTCCCATCTGGTCTCACCGCTCCTGGTCTCCTCAGCACCTCTACCTCCGTCACCGCCCCGGTGTCATCCATCTGGAGCCCGGCGCCCATCTCTCCAGCCCCAGCGCCGGTCACACTGCCCGACCCCGCGGCCCCCACTAGCGCCTCCTGCATGCAGCGCTCCGTGTCCTCCGCCGCCACAGCGGGAACACCGTCATACCCCGTGTCATATAGCCAAACGGCGGCGGCGTACGGCCAGGGCTACCCGGCCTCAGCGTCTGGCTCCTACTTCGGAGGCGTGGAGTGCAGCTCGTACCTGGCACCCATGCACTCCCACCACCACCCGCACCACCCACACCAGCTCAGCCCCATGACCGGCAGCTCCATGTCAGGACACCCACACCACCACATCGGCCAGACGTCAGGGCACCACCACCATCATCACCACCCGCCCCATCACCACCAGGCCTACAGCACGCCCGGCCTGGCCTTCAACTCCTCAGACTGTCTGGATTACAAAGAGCAGACGGCGGCCTCCGCCTGGAAACTCAACTTCAACGCCTCCGACTGTTTGGACTACAAAGACCAGGCGTCATGGCGTTTCCAAGTGCTGTGACTTTCCGTGTTTGATTTTTTTTTTTTTTTTNTTTTTTTTTTTTTTTTTTTGCTGTTGTTGGTTTATTTTGAAGATCCTCTAAACTAATAGTAGAGACATTTACCACCTTTAAAAGTTTTTTTTATGTGAGTGAACTGAAATGGTGCACAGATGTTTGAAGGCTGATCAGCAGGCTGCGGGTTTTCGTCGGCCATTATTATCAGCAGATCAGCTTTGAAAAGAGAAGCTGACAGCTCATCAAGGATTATTTTTCTACTCACTAACTCTACAAGAAAGAGAATTTGACCACCTTTAATAGTTACATTTCAGTGAAACCTGAAAGTTTGGGAAACAGAAAAGATATGAATTTACTATTTTTAATTTGGTGTGGATTATTCTTCAAGGAAAAAAAAACTGACATAGAAAGAATAAATCAGAAATTAGAATTTTGTGTGAGCCTTTTTAAAGACTTTTTGATGATGATGCTGCTATGATTTTCAGGTTGCTGATATTCATTTTTAATCTAATTCCAACTTGAATCTTGTTCAGAAACTTACTGTCCAGCCTGTCCAGCCTGTGGGTGTTGTATTTTGGAGATTAAATTGCAGCACTTGTTTATAAGGTCAAACAATTTTTGTTATTTGTTCTTTACAGAAGAAAGGAAAAAAATGTGAATCAGACACGTAATGTCAGTATTCCTTTGAAATTTGAAATGTGCATTCGTGACTTTATAATAAAGTCTTGTTAAAACATGAGAAACCCGAGGAAAATTTCATTATTTCTGTAATGTTCCCTTCAAATCCATGTAATAGTTGAGAAAGTTGTTGAATAATCAACATATTATTCCAACATGACACAGCACAGTGACAAAACAAAAAAAAAAAAGTTAAAACATTTAAAACATTTCCCCCAAAAAGCTAAATTTAAAGGAATTTTTCCTTTTCTTCCAGGACACACAGTATAAGATATAATGTCATGGAGTAAATCTCTTATGATCTCGTCATTCTTTATACTGCACGTCAGACCTGAAACAGCTTTACCGGTCATTTTGCATGTTTGAGCCTAAAATATTCAGTTTTCAGTTTTCATACATGTTACATTATTGACAATCATTTCCCAAAGGAGAAACCGTATTTCAGTTTTCCTGATATTTTGCGAAACCTCTTAATCTTTCAAGATTAAGAGGTCTGTACTGTTATACCTTCTTCAGTAGCTCTTCTCATCATCTCTACATGCAAATGCACACACACACATACACACACACACACACACATACACACGCACACACACGTAGCCAGTGTTTCACCCTGCANCACACATACACACACACACACACACATACACACGCACACACACGTAGCCAGTGTTTCACCCTGCAGTTTTTAGAGTGATTAATCAAAAAAATTGCCATGTCTTTGATCTTGATTAGAGCTTTAGAGCTACAAATATTCAAGTGATACACCCACCTTAAAATCTATGTTTCACCTGCTAATAGTTATACAGCCTTATGAAGTCATGGTTGTTTAAATTTTTCAATAAATGCAGGTCTTCTTTTGGGACTATATTCCCTGGTGGAGACATACATTCACTCTGCACTTTTTATTGTGCTTAAACGCTAAAATTGTGAAACTTTGAAAAAACCTGAATACACATCTTGTTGGCGATGATGGATTACCTATCCCAAGAACATTTCAAGTATCAAGTTGATTTTAATAGTGTACCAGAATGAACTGAAATCAGTGGTGGTCTGGAAGGTAGGAAAAACATTTTTAATTCACCATTCCAGTAGTATGCTTTGGGAAATGATTGTCAATAACCTTATATTATGAAAATTGAATATATTAGGCTCAAACATGCATGTATGCATATTAGGCTCAAAAATGAATGGTATGGTCCTTTAAAAGAACAGTTTGATCTTTATCGATCATTTTTCTCCTTTGACCTGCAGTATTTCACTGAATTCTCAAACAAAGAAAATAACAACTCGCTTTGACTCATAAAACATTAAGACATTCTACAGGTGGATGCATAAACATCCTCATAATTTTATTTTTCAATAGCAAGGAACATCACCATAAGGGTCCAATTTTGTATCACATCAGCCCAAATTACACTTTGCATTAAAATGCAGCCTGTATCCAGATACGTTACCCTAGAGGAAATAACACATTTTAATTCACTCAGAATGTATTGTGATCGGAATGTAATCCGACCTGCCAGACCATATATGGAGTGTGCTGGCATGTGGGATTGTGATTGGATCTCAGTCACAGCCTGCCAGGTGTAAATTCAATCTGTACACTTGGGATGTGAGATAAAAATCTGCCCACAAGTTGAAAATGTCACCCTGCCTTGTCTTTTCACTCGCTGTTGTTAATAAACTTATTTTGAAGTGAAAGTTACAACTTGCTGTAAATGAGTAACTGCACCTATCAGCCCATGCAAAAAAGTTATTAGTTCTTTTTTTTTTTTTTTTTTTNTTTTTTTTTTTTTTTTTTTAATGCATGAAGCTCACTCAGGAGGAAACATGAGCCTTAACAACACATTGACACACTTACTGAGATTACATCACAATGCAGGCAGAATCCAGATAATGAGAACACATGTTAATGCAAGTTACGAATGCAAGTCCCATCATCTGATGTCATTATCCATTATTATGCAGATGCAGAATTTGCATTTTAATCAGTTTTGAAACAAATTATTTATCACAATATTACTGAAAGTCTAGGATATCATTTAACATTTGCATGCAAGTGCTAATACAATACCCAAGTCAGGGTATCAATACCAAAATGATACTTTCCTTGATGAGTATGAATACCTTCTTTTCCAAAATTCTCCAAATGCATTAACATTAGTGCTTACTGCAGTCTCAATGCAAACACCCATGAACTTTTTCTAAACACACAGTGTAAAATCAGCAAAATTATGATTTAAGGAACTATTTGATTAAACACCCTGTGCCCACTTTTAACATTTTAGTGTAGTTTTGAATACTGTGTACTACAGACACTACTGAATATGTAATACTGAAAACATATTGGAGTTTGTTTCTTTATATCATCACAGTGATTAAAAGCAGGAACAGATAAAACTGAATCATTGCACCAGTCTATGATAAAACAGTTAGAAATGCAGTTTTCTGATCTGTCAGTTTACTTATCATCAAATGTTATATTTTGGTCAATGTGCAGGTGAAGAAGTATAAGATACAGATAAGTCTTGTGTAATCTGTTAGCATAGCTTTGTTTTACTTATACTGAACATCAGCATTTCAAGATGCCTGCTTCACCACAATGGATTTCATTGCAGAATTCTCCCATTAAAGGCAAAATATGTGATACCAACACATGTTTTTTGCTTCAGTACTGAAAAATTTAAACCAAGATTAGAATCTGGTGTCACTCTTAAAGTGAGTAACAGGTTTTAAATGCAAACACTGGACAACAACTAAATCAGTTTATATTTATTTATTTATTTAAAATGCTGTTAAAGTTCAGTTTAGCTCCATAAGTTTGCAAACAGACAATGAAACGGGCTTAAACTGTATTTAGAATTATGTTAAGTTGAGAAACAGCTCAAGCTCAGGTCATTATGCCTCCGGTTGATGTTGATGGAGCCTTTAAAAAATCTATCCATCAGCTGAAGAAAATGTGCTTCCAAATCATGAAGGAGATACAAACATTATCTTAGGAACATCAAAACAAACACCATCTCATTAAGCCAACCCCCCATCATTATCACCATCACACCCCCTAACCCCCCTCTGAGGTAGACTCACTCACAACCAGGCAGGTTAGCAAACATGTACACTGGCATCCCGGTGTTTATTTGGTCATGTCGACAATAATGTACAACTCGTGATCCGAGGAAAAAAGGGACGAATCACGATTTTAATTAACACCCGTCCTGCTTCTTGCTGCATCCCTCAGTCCACGCTAGCAGCTGGACAAACAGTTTTTGGTAAACGTGGCGTCCGGGCCGAGCTGACAGGATGTGTGTTTGCCCACTCTGTGTCCCCACTGGGCTTTACCAGCATGCTCTGCTTCGCCATGCAAACACATGCTGGGATTTAGCACATTAAAACAAACTAATCTGCAGGCCATGTTCAGGCAAATCTATATTGCTTATTCTACTGAGAGCGTCTCCCTCAGCAGCTGTTGTGGACGTCTTATTACCTCGCCGGCCTTTCCATCGTCCTCACACTGTAGTGACAAACTGATTTGGCTTTTTGGCTTCTTAAGCCCTTTTCAGTCATTCACCCCATTCTGTTAATTGGCTGGCAATTTAACGCTTCAGCCTCATGTTTGAAAAGGATCCCAAGTGGCTTTTCCTTAAACGTTGCACCGGCAATTTTGCTAGGCAGGCCCTGGTGACATTGCAAAGGAAAGCAGTAGATCACGGCCTCTAACATTAGATATTTGCATCAGCCTGACAGTTGAGCCCCTCATCTCCTTCTCTCCTTCTCTCTGTAGCCTGATAGCTGAGCACTTGCCCCTCCCCCTTTCTTCCTTCTTTCTGTGACCCAGGTGACACACCTGAGATGACTCTGCTCATCAGCTGAGTGTGGGAAATATAAAGCAGAGTTGGATCATTCCTGGATGTGAAGCAGGCAGAGGTACTGTATGTTTGGGTTGATTTAACTTAACTTATGATGTGACTGAATTGTGTTTTTAGCCATTTTCATTTCTTGTTGCAGATGGTTTAAATCAGACTGGTGACACAGCTAAGGAAAGGTATTTTATTTTCTCTGTTTCAAAGTTGTTGTCCTTTGGCGTGCTGTTAACATTGTGTTGTACCTTTGTTTGTGCAGAGGGATGTGGACCCAGTTTTACCATTAACGTGTCCTGAGAGGAGATAAATTGTTATACCTGCTTGTGAGCTTGGCTTTTATTTCCATAAATGTGTTGTTGGCCTCAATCTAATTACTGTGCTCTTATTTTAGGACCTGGCCACTGCTGTTTTACCTGTTTTAGTTAAATGGTTTTAATTCCTTTGAGGTGGTGTTGATCTCCACTTTAACTTGCTTTTTATTGTAGCATTGCATTTCTGTGTAGATGGGCTATTGAGCTAGCAGTTACTGTGGGTTCAATAGTTTATGCATGTTCATTTTTAACATGTTTTATCTTTTGTGTGTAGAGAATTTGACATCACCAGTGCCAGTTTTTGTTTTAAACTTTTGTGAACTTTTTATATCAGTATTATATTTAATCATCTTATTCAATAAATTGCTCATCTAAGAACTGAAATCCACCTCTCTTCAACAACATACTTGTGTTTGGACCAATCACACGACACTAGGAAGTGACGCTTTAAATTCTGCTCTTATCATAGCTAATTTTGGATTGGCAGATTCTCACTGAACATATCTTTTAGAATCATACAATGGAAGTTGGTCTGATCTAGAAATTAGAGAGCTGTTATCCATCTGCCCCGAAGATGAGACAAATGGGTAGTTAAACAGTTAAATGGCACCGTGAAAGATGCCATTGTGTGAGAAAATGACTCTGGCTCGCAATGTTGCTGTAAACAATCTCTTATCTTGTGTATTATGTGTAACTTCCTGCGTTACCCAGTCTCACCTGTCAGATGTCAAATATTGCGTGAGAATTGCACCTCTGTCCGTAAAGATCCTGGCATGTTTGAACAGAGCCTTTATGGCACTTTGCCAGAAAGGAGATCCATGTTTAGATGGACAAAAGCACCACTTCAACAGATTTCATGTCTGAAAGGGGCGTGAGTGAAACCTTCCAAAGGCCAACATAGGCTAACTTTTCTTTGACTTTTTTTCTAATTCACTTTATGGAAGTGTTTTCCATCAGGTGGATGTGGAACAAGGCTGTAGGGGCTCAGAGATCAGCTGGATAAACAAACTGGTAACCATCACTAGACTCACCAAACTCATCACCGTGTCAAAAAAGACTCAAAGGTTGTCTGATGGCTCATTTGTTATGTTACCATGTACTGGTGATTGCAGTGTCACCAGCTTGATTCTGGCCAGGGTCCTTTGCTGAGGGGGTCCTTTCTCTGTCTCCTCATGTTCCTCTTCACTCCATATATAAAAGGAAAAGTTAAACATATTCAAACCAGGCTCTAATGTGAAATTAAAGGTGGATGAAATTGTTGTGCAGCTACTACAGAGAGGTCTGGGATATATTTAGCACAGCTTAGCACAAATAATGGAAATGGAGCTAGCTTAGCTCCAAAAAAAAAAAAAAAATTAACCTTCCACCACCTCCCAATAGGTCTGATTGACAAATTGTACCTCATCTGTCAAGCTGATCACAATAATCCAAGAGTCTCCTGGATATTGTTCACAGTAGGATAGTGCTAAAAGCAGGAAGTCTGAGGACAGGATTGTGTTCAGTCATTGCACATGTAACAGTAGTTCAACATTAAGTAAAACCACAATCATTTTATTTGTCTCTATACATGTGTTCTGTTCAACAAAAAAGTATGCAACATGTAAATAAGAAGTCATGCTTTGCAGTTGTGTATTTCAGTTAAACTTCAAGGAGTGAAACCAAAGAAGCTACAATGCAGTTTTTAAATACAATCTAGCTAACTCAGTGACAAAGACAAAATCATCAAATTCTATCAGAATACAAACAAAAATTAGCCTGTAAACCAACAATTTATGTTTAATGTATATTTATTAGCTAGACAGTCAACCAGGCTAGCTATCTACAGAGAATCATGAGAAAATCATTGGTCATCCTAAACTGTAGTATGACACAAGTCCAACGATGGCCAATTTAGCAACCAAACAAGCAAAATTCTCACAATTTGACAGCTGCAATGACAACGTCTGTAAAACAATCGGCTGGATGATGCCTTTTCTGCTGTAATGCCAAGATGACACTGTTGAAGTTGTCCTCTATGTTTGCATTAACACACACTGCATGTTTGAATCACTCGTTTTGGTAATTAATCAGACTTTATGTTCCTCATATCTCTCATCAAAAGACAGACGATCAGGCTGAAAATTGGTCCGACCAAATTGGAGTTAAAATCAGGTCTAACTCGTACAATGTCTCCCTGCTGTTAACTTTTCATGAATGAATGTTGCATTCAAAGAAAGTATGCAATCGTGTGATATTTCAAAAGAGTTTGTCTTTCCAGCAGCTCTCTGTCCATCCAAAACAATTACAATATTCAAAACAATTCCCCGTGCAAAACAAATGTGCTTTTCTTGGTTTTGAGACATTTAAAATAAGTATTTTCTTTATGGGGTTTTAGTATCTTATTTACCAACAGCAGATTATCTCTCTCTCTCTCTTTCTCACACACACACACACACACACACACACACAGTCATTCAAGGGAATACCAGGATTTTCATCTGTTGCCAGGTTGTTGTGACCTCTGACCTTTGACCCCCTTACTTGTGGTCACTCATAATATTGGTGATCAATGCAAATAACTGCAAAGCATTTTTGATGAGTTCCAGTCAAATAAAAAGTGAATCTAGGAATTTTCAGGGTTCTTTTTCAAATAATTTACACACTATTATAAAAACAAAATTCACATTACAGTCAGTATTTCAACAAATTTGTTAATTGTTAAAATTATTAGTAAATGTATCTTTTATCAGGAGCAATGATATTGAAAAGGGATCTACATGTATCGCTGAAGGGTTTCAGTCCAAAATGTTGTACATTAGAATGAAAATACATAGAAAATAATTTCCTTGATTTTCATTGTTTAGTGTGTTTAAAAAAAAAAAAAAAAAAAANACATGGGAAAAGCTTAGATCACATTCCATCATGCATTTTATTTCTTAGTTAGTGATGATTTTGTGGAAATTTATTTTAAAAAATGCACATTTTATCTCAGTCAGTGCTTTGGCTGCATTGAAGCCAGAATATTCATGGTGCATCAAGATAAGTAAAATAAATAAATAAAAAACAGAAACAGCCTGAAAAACTGGCTAAACAGCTAAATGATGAGAGATGATTTTTCAGACAGCCGTCTCCCTGTGTGTATAGTTTCATATGGAAATCCCTTTAGCATGGCGGCTAAATAGATTACGATACAGTGAAGGATTAGGGATTGCCTCGCCGCTGGCCCGCTAATCCTGAGCGCAGACTGTCAACAGTTCTGACATGTCCGGGACTCCTTCTGCACAAAATGGCTCCTCGGCTGTTTAAGAAGCCAATCTGGAGGGCNCCCACCACCCCCATGAATATTCCTATCAGGGCTTTCAGTGATGGGAAAGACAATGACGTTAGTCTTCAAAGGGGAAATGCAAAGATTAGATGCTGCACAAGACAAAACCTGACTCTTTGAAGTGACTTTGGCTAACGTTACCACAACTTTCTGGCTGTACGGGAATGTTTGTGTTTTTTTGGAAAACTTCTGTAAGACTTAAGCACTTTCATTTCATTCTTTTCTCCTTCATTTTGTGTTTTTAGTTCTCAGACTTTTACGTGTACATCAACAACTTTCTATTTTTATGCTGACTGAATTGCTCATTTAGATTTTTTCAGGTTCCCTAGCTTTATTTCTTTTCTTTTTCTTATTTTTTTAGTTTAATCCAACATTAAATATTAAAAAAAAAAAAAAAAAAANAAAAAAAAAAAAAAAAAAGCAAAGTTCCTAAAATCATCTTGGGACTTTAAGACTCTCCACTACAATAAGAATTGTTTTATATTACATTTACACTCCAGGTCTTGTCTGATACCTGTGTTTATGTGGTTTAAACTTGAAACAACCTACATGTACAAACAAGGGTTCATGTACTAAGACGAAGGTAAACAAAAAGCTGCAGTGGATGCAGATGAGACTTAAATAGTTATAATTATGCTTTCTGAAGCATCTTTAAAGATCCACAGTAAGCTAATGATGCTTTAAGGTGGAGAAGAAGGATTAGAACCTTTGCTGCAGCTTGGGTGTGTGCAGCAATGATCTCTGCTACATTAATCATTTGTGGACAAATTAGAAGAATGTTTCATATGACGTGAGTTGGAATGGCAAGAAACTTCTGATCTGTGCATTTGACAGTCGTATTGGCAGATATTCTTACAAATCTGTTTTATTTCCACATAATACTATGGCCAAAAGTGATCTGAGAATATTTGATTCTGCATGGGTTTTGTGTAGATTACAAAAAATCAGAGTTGTGTCAGTTTTACCTCTTTGTAGAAATGTAGCATTAGAGTCCAGCTCTTTGAGTTATAGACATTTTAGGAAATCTCACCTGTTCAGTTAGCTTTTAAATAAAAAATAATTATTACATGAGGAAAATTGTGCATTAAATAACAGAGCAATAAATATTAATTAGCAGGTAATTGTTTACTTATGGTGTGCATTAGTAAGCATTTTAAACTTAATAAAAATTGACAAGTAATGTTACTCAACAATGAATTTTAATTAATCTATTTTCTTTAACATCAGGGTACATTCATTAACTGTAATAACAAGCATTTACTAACCAGTCAATGATGAGTCTTGCTCACATTTGTTAATCATCTTTGCATCTTTTCACTAGCATGAAGATGTTTCATCGTGTGTACGTCATAACTAAGCTGTTCAAGAGAAAACATATTTTTTAATTTTTTTTTAATCTAAATGGAAACAAAAGTGTAGCCACGCCCACCGCCAAACTTCAAAACACAAGAGGATTGGAAGTTATTAATCTTTTCTAGAAATCAAACTTTTATTAGATTATAATCAGAGAAAAAAATCTTGACCTTTTACCTATAATTTATACTCTTCAGTTATACATATGAATGTACCTGTAATTTATATAACAAAACAATTCCTGATTCAGCCTTAAAGGACCATACCAGCCATTTTGCATGTTTGAGCTTAATATATTCAATTTTCATACACGTAACANTTAAAGGACCATACCAGCCATTTTGCATGTTTGAGCTTAATATATTCAATTTTCATACACGTAACATTACTGACTTACATTTTTTTCCAGACCACCATTGGTTTCAGTTCATTCTGGTACGCTATTAAAATCAACTTACTGATACTTGAAANTCCAGACCACCATTGGTTTCAGTTCATTCTGGTACGCTATTAAAATCAACTTACTGATACTTGAAAGGTTCTTGGGATAGGTAATCCATCATTGTGAACAATATGAATATTCAGGGGTTTTTTTTTTTCAAAGTTTTATAATTTTAGCATTTAAGTGCAATAAAAAGCACGGAGTGAATGCATGTCTCCACCGGAGAATATAGTCCCAGAAGAAGACCTGCGTTTATCGAGAAATTTAAATGGCCGTGACTTCATAAGGCTGCGTAACTATTAGCAGGCAAAACACCTATTCTTAAGGTGGGTGTATCACTTGAATATTTGATTTTGAAAGATTAAAAGATTTTGCAAAATATCAGGAAAGCTGAAATACAGTTTTATCCTTTGGGAAATGATTGTCAGAAACCTTAAGTATAAAAAATTGTATATATTAGGCTCAAGCATGCAAAATGGATGGTATGGTCCTTTAACAGATCCATCAGTGCACATGAGGCTGCTTAGAGATCTCTGTGTTGGTTCCATAACTTTCATGTCTTTCACAGTCCCTTTACTTTTCACTAAACCTATAAATTGCTATGTTTAATATAATAGTATTATCAACAGTCACGCCATAATATGTGACTATTATGATAACACTTAACATGTATCCATCGTATCAGAGATGGATGACGTCTAATATCAGGACAATACACAGTATGTTTGTATTGGTTTCCTGTTTTCTGTGTTTGTGGTCTGACAAATTGAATTGCCCTCTTTATAACTAAAGCTTTGCAGCATGTAAACAGCAGATGCAGGTCTGCATGGCTCAGTCTGCATAATACTCTAAAGCGGATCCTGTAGAACTGGAGTGCATCTTGTTCAGGTTCCCTCCGTTTGATGTATTTGCTTCCAAGTGCCTCTCACTTCTGAGGCCATGCTAGCTGAAGCAGGACCTCTCCTTGAAACAAATGGCGATAGGGAGTCTCTTTGTCGGGGCCGTGCCTAAGCCTAATCTAATGATTCAGATGACTGGGGGCCGTACTTAGCCGAATAGCCACTGGCTTGCTTCAAACAAGCCGCTACGGGTGGAAGTTTCCCAAGGCTTAACACTTAAAGAAGCAGCAGAGGGAGAAAAAAAAGAAAGAAAAAAGAAAGCGCTCCCAGAGTCACTGCCTTCCAGGGAATCCCCATTAAGTCGAGTAGAGGAGTGCTGGAGGAGGAATGTGAGCGCCAGGTCATTTCTGCTGAGCTGCAATCGTGCTCTATTTCAGCACTAATGGAAAAATTGGCCTCACACATTTGATCTGTGACTCCTTACAAAAGAAATGTGTTGGTATTTGGTTCTGTGGGAGTGCACTGTCTCTGAGAAGCTGATTTTTTTCTAGTAATATATGATGCAAGTGCAAAATTCCACTAATTCCACTGTGAGCTAGATGTGGAGTCTCTGCTAAACCAGGATTGTTTTGGTCCTTTAAACTACACCAAATGGAAAATCATCGAGGCGACTTTAATTGAGGCTGAGTCGAGATAAAAAAAAGTAGAATATGTAAGTAAAATCCAAACAGTTATACAATCCATATTTAATATCTCACAGAAGGCAATCTTTGATGAAACTCAGCAAATATATCGACCAACTTTAGAATAAGCTACAAATTAGGACAGCAGTGTAATTTATAGTAACTAGTTCATGAGTAATTAAGAAAATTAAATATGTGATTTTCATTGAAAATGCTCTCATTTGGTTCTCAAGTAGCTATTGATCTCCAATTCATAACACAAACAGCTTTAATAAAATCCTTTGGCCTCTTTTGTCTGAGTAAAACTGCAAGACAACCCAAGTCAAGACTCTCAATCTGAGAAACAGAAATTATTACACATGTAAGCAATTCATAAATGATTTTTAACTATAAAATACACAGCAGTGACTATAGTGAACCCTGAAAATGTCGTTTCTCCAAACGTGGCAGTTTTCAGGTCTTTTCAAATATAAATTGAAGGATTTCCTGCATTTCTGTTCTAGGCTGAGAAAATGATCCTACATCTTAAGTTATAAAAACCAAAAAAGCACTAGAATATCTCAACCGCCCTGTCCACAAGCTTAAACCAATTCTGTCACTTCCTTAAACACTCAAGCAGCATGGGAAACGTAGTCAATCACCTCTATCAAACATTACTGAAGCAGCTTTTCAGTTTTTAAGGTGGTTTTCAGGGACAGAAATGATAAAAATCACTAAACTTTTACTGATAAATTTTGTAGACTCAAATTTAACTTCCATGTCAGCCAGAAAACATTTAGACTCTTTTAAATCTTAATGAATGCAACACTGATATTCAGATTAGATAATAATCAATGATAATCATAAGATAAGATAGTCAATGAACATTGGTTACTTGTATATTATACTAACATAAATTAGCATAAACTACAATATACCTACATGTGTTAACATTTCCATGCTGGTAGCTAAATGCCGACAAGTAAAAAGGGTTTGATTGCTGAGGTCTGTTATTACCATGATCCACATCAAAGGACCTTTGCATCTTTGCAGCGATCACCTTTCATGCTCTCTTTGCTGACCTGACCACGTTACTGACATCATTTTAAAATAACACAAAAAGATCTAAACATCCCAAAGTTTCTCTGCCACTAATTGCTTCACATCGTTATCCGATCACTCTGGAGGCGTTTGTCTGATTGAGCTCCATCTGCGGAAGCTTTCTGTATTTGTGTTTGACTTTGCGTTTTTTTTTTTGTTTTGTTTTGTTTTGGGTTTTTTTTGTTATGCTTCAGTAACGAATCAGTGCATGTGTGTGTGGGTGCTGGCTGTTTGAGGCGCCCTTTGGTGGTGCTGTCACCACTTTGATTGACAGGTCTGTGCAACACAAGAAAGCTAGGATTAAAGTTAGCCAAGCGTAAACAAACTCTGACGTTTTAAGCACAAACCACCAGGAACTGACCCCGAAATGCCTTCTGACTGCACTGGGAACAACTTTTAGGTCAAAATGCTGCTTAAATCAGCTAATTTTTAAGTTGTGTGTATCATCTGAACATTTGATTTTGAAAGATTAGGAGATTTGAAAACGTAACTATGTTTTGGAAATTGGTTGTCAGTAATGCAACATATATGCAGGTTGTATATATTGGGCTCAAACATGCACAATCACCGGTATGTTCCTTTAAGCTACAGCAGCCTGTAACTTACAAAAATGATGAAGTCAAATTTTTGCCATTCTTGAAACTTTCTTGATAAATCTTACATTTGAAAGTAACTAGTTTTTACTAGTTTACTTTTACTTTACTTATTACTGAACCCAAAAGTTACATGCCAAAAATTTTTATCCAACTTTTTTGAAGTACTTTTAAGTTACCCAGCAACCAAGGGTAGTGTCATTAGCATGCCATGAAATATTGCTAAAAGTTTTATAATTGTTTGGTTGCGCAATTTAGACAGAATTTTGTCATAAATACTTCTTCTCTTTGTGAAAAAAAAAAAAAAAAAANAAAAAAAAAAAAAAAAGAATGAATGTCTTGTAAGATAAAAACACCACTGCATTAACACCATGGCTTTTACAAAACACAAGGTTGAGGAAGAAAGCTAACAATCTAATCAATTATTTTGTGTTCTGTGTAGCATAAGCCTGACATATTGCTCTTTTAAAGGAATATACTGGTGGTTTACCATGTTTTAGCCCATTAACTATTCATGTATATTTCACATTATTGCTGAGTGTTTTCTACACGATAACATTTTAGATTGATTTCCAAGCAGGTTTCTCATGTTTCAGTTTATTTCAATATGCTATGAAAATTCTCTTGAAAGTATCCTCAAATTTAACATACATACAAATTAACTTGATTTTAACATTGCTGTGGGTACATCATCCACCACAGTGAACATTTAGTCACCTTTATTTTTTTGTCAAAGTTATGTTAATGTCGCAAGATAATGAAACTGCGGGCGCAGACTTTCAAATATCATCTTGGTGGTGCATTCAAGGACGTTCTGACACACAAGGAATCAGAGCTATCTGCTGAACAGAAACCTTTCTCGTGAGAAATGGCATGAGCTGCATGTTCCTTTATCATCTATCCATCCATCCATCCATCCATCCATCCATCCATCCATCCCTTTTCTGTACAATCATATTCTGCTCAGTGTTGCAGGTGCTACAGCATTCAGCTTGCATTGGATAGGAAGCAGACAATAATGTGGACAGGCCAAGAGGCTGTTACAGAGATTGCTTGTCCGGATTGTCTCTGAATGCACCACCAAGAACCTTATGAACCCTTTAATGTGTGTGATAGTTCTGTGTGTCTGTGTGATGGATTAGATACCGGCAGTAAGTTTAGTCTGTCATTTGCTTTTCAAAACATCCTGAAATTATTTAAAACCAGTATCTGTCTGGGAAATTGGTCAAAAAAAAGGTTATGTTTGCTATGAAAAATGGTCAGCAGTAATGAATTATGTACACTGTGGGCTAAAATGTTTAAATCCAGACTCTCTGTACAGTGAAAGCATCATCCAAAGGAAGCAATATCATAATTTCCCCAGTCACATCCCTTTGCATTACATTCATGTTTATATGATTATAGTCGTATTAATGACATTTGATTTTTATTCAAAAGTCATGTAAACACCATAAATAGACAGAAATTGACATAAATTTGAGTAAGCTTAGTCTGAGTAACAAACCTAGATAATGTGATTCTAAATCAACTTATTAGGCATGTAAATGTTATATTCTAAATGTGCATTTCCTTGTCAGCCAGACTTTCCTTATACTCTGATTACAATTACACAATATTAGATATAATACTATATTATAATATTATATTATGATTACGCAATGTGTGAACCTATTAATCCATTTTTATATATGCCTTACTTGCATTTTGTACAGACAAATAATAATAATAATAATAATTGATATATATAAACTTATATACTGATATAAGTTTATAGGTGATCAACTCCTTGAACTTACTGCAGTTCTCATTTTGCTACCACACATGTAAACACCTGCCTGGTGCGTAACTTCAAATAGGTTCATAGGTGTGTCACTGGTTTGGTGTTGGCAAACCTGCTGTTTCAGTACAAAGGCAAATAATTAACAGCTACAAATAATTACTCTCTTGTATGCAAATTGATGAAACTGAAAATAGTGAGCCAAATATTTCAGTGGACAGCAGCTAATATTCAGTTTGTCCTGGAATCATATGGAAATGCAGGATGGATGTATGGATGGTTGATGGATTGATGGATGGAAGATGGAGGAGACACAGGGATGAGTGCGAGTGTTGGATAATGCGGATCGCCGGCAGATCTGATAGCACTTATCTTATTCGCAAATGTAACACGGGATATGCACTAATCTTATTTATTTAAAAGCTTTAGGAGCTCACAATGAGGGGCTTAAGCCTAAGCACAGCTCGCATAGCTTCAGCCTTATCATTAGAGCAGAGGGAAGGCGATTAAGAGCAAATTATAAAACAAAGAATTAAGTTCTGAGAGCCAATCTAGATGAGATCTCGGTTAAACAGAATCAATTTAGAAAAGTGCAACGACATCTGGACCTCACAACGGGTGGGAATGTTAATGATGTGTGTGTGTGTGTGTGTGTGAAGAGAGAGAGAGAGAGAGAGAGAGAGAGAGAGAGAGAGAGCAAAAGAAACCAGAAACACATGCAACTCTTGAATTCATAGTTCTTTGGTAAATTCTTGTCATAATAACTAAGAGTTCAGATCATACAACAAGCACTCTGAGAGCATATCTCTCTGCCAAGACCAACAAAATCCCTAAAAAAAAAAAACCCAATCACTTAAAAGAAAAAAAGAAAAAAAAAAAGAAAAGATCCACCAGGCTGCATTTAAATTAAAGGACCATACCATCCATTTTGCATATTTGAGCCTAATATATTCAATTTTCATACATGTTACATTACTGACAATCATTTCCCAAAGGATAAAACCACATTTCAGCTTTCCTGATATTTTCCAAAATCTCTTAATCTTTCAAAATCAAATATTCAAGTGACACACCTACCTTAAAAATCATTGTTTTGCCTGTTAATAGTTATGCAGCCTTATGAAGTCACAGTCGTTTAAATTTTTCGATAAACGTATGTCTTCTTTTGAGACTATATTCCCCACTGGAGGTATACATTCACTCCTCACTTTTTATTGCGTTTAAACACTAAAATTATGTAACTTTGAAAATGAAAACCTGAATACATGTCTTGTTCATGATAATGGATTATTTATCCTAAGAACATTTCAAGTATCAATAAATCATTTTTAATAGCGTACTAGAATGAACTGAACCCAATGGTGGTCTGGAAGGTAGGAAAAACATTTTTAACTCACCGTTCCAGTAGTATGCTTTGGGAAATGATTGACAGTAATGTTAAGTGCATGAAAATTGAATATATTAGGCTCAAACATGCAAAAGCGATGGTATAGTCCTTTAAATTGGCCTGTTAGTATTGATTTTAAAGGCTAGTAAAACTTCTTCTGGATCCTGGATCTACAATATGATCTGGATCGACTCCATAATTGAATCATTTCTTTCTCTTGATATTATCTGTCTCCTAAATTACATCCAAATCCATCTCTAACTTTTTGAGAAAAAGAAAAAAAAAACTTTTTGAGATATCCTGATAACAAACAAACACCGGTGGCTGCATCACTTCCTGTGTTGAGAAAATGAAGGGAATTGTGTGTGATTGGCTGTTTTCTTTGCTCTGTTTTGTGGTTTTGTGATCATCCTGACATTGAAGAGAGGAAAAAGAGCTTAAAAAGTAAAAAAAAAAAAAAAAAAAAAAGTTAATGGCTGAAACGTGTAGGATTTGTTTATTAAATTTGTGAATTTATAACAATAATAATACCAAGGTTTAATTTTCAGGCCGACAAGGCACAAGAACAGGCTGGTAGAAGTTTATGACTGTCCAATCAGGAATGTTTACTCTTGTAGCTCCGTGCAACATGTGCAAAATAGAGGAAAGTTGCTGAGTTCCTGAAAAAAAAAGTTCCTACGGTGAGAAAAGCAACATTTAGATGCCAAGAGTTTTATCATAACACCAGCAATTAGATCAAGTCAAATATCAAAACTTGTATGTGTGTGTGTGAGCGAGCTTGTGTGTGTGATGAGGGGTTAATGTAGTAACTAATCAAAGAAGAAGGTGTCAACTGGGTGAAACATCAGTGCCCTCCACTCTCTGCCACTCCNCCCCCTCCCCACTTCTTCTTGTTCTCTCCACTTCTCTTGTCTTCTTCTTCTTCTTCTTCTTCTATCCTCTTTCATGGTCCACAGCTTCAGCTCCACCTTTTCAATTTGGTGGCTCAGCAGTGGCCTCTTAGAGGGCGAGCTGACTGGAACAGTTGCTTTTCTCTGTGGTGTGTGTGTATGTGTGTGTGTGTGTGTGTGTGTGTGTGTGTNTGTGTGTGTGTGTGTGTGGAGTGGGGATGACGTGGGAATGATGTAGAGAGGTGCTTTCTTCCTTCTTTCCTTTCAGCTTCCTATTTTAATATTTCTTCTCGTTTCGTCACCCAATCTCATTTTTCTTACACCACTATTTTTTCCTTCCTTTTTTATTTCCTTTATTCTTTCTTTTTTTCTTTCACCAGTTACTTTGTTGAAAAACCCTTAGGTCAGAAACTCTTCCTCCTTTTTTTCCTTCCCTCTTTTCCCCCTTCATCTCTTTCCTTCCTTTCGTCTAAAGCAGCTTCTATATGGCTCTTTTGAGCATTCCTTCAGTGTATTTTATGTCTTCCTTTCTCTTCATCCTTTCATCTATTTTCTGTTTCATCTTTCTAAAGTTTTCTTTCATTCCTGCTTATTTGTATCTTTCCTTTTTTTCCTCATTCATTCACAACTTTATTAGTCATTCTTACATGATAACTTCCTTCCTAACATCAGTGCTAAAGGACAAATAACATTGTTATAATCTTCCTACATGAAAACTTCTTCCTTCCATCTCTTTTTTTGTCTTTTCACCTTCTTGTTATTCCAAACTTCTATCTTTTTTATCTTCCATCCTTGCTTCTTTTCAACTTTTGTCTACCCTTTCCCTTTTTCCTTCTTTCTTTTCCTTCTTACATTTCCCTTCCTCCTTTTTAAATATTTTTTATTTCCCCTCCTGTACATCTTTCATGAAACTGTCTTCCTACCTTCCTTCCTTTCCTTCCCTCATTTTTTACCTTTTTAATTCCCTTTCTGTGTAGCTTTCATGCAAAGTGTATGTAATGTAAAAATCCAATAAAATTAATTCCTTCCTTCTTTCCTTCCTTCCTTCCTTCCTTCCTTCCTTCTTGATGGTTAAATATGTTTCAGGAGATGCTGCAGGCATGGAGGA
Organism: Lucifuga dentata; assembly: GCA_014773175.1. Taxonomy (NCBI): domain Eukaryota; kingdom Metazoa; phylum Chordata; class Actinopteri; order Ophidiiformes; family Bythitidae; genus Lucifuga; species Lucifuga dentata. Next base: position 96,127 of record VXCM01001873.1, read on the forward strand.
AGCAGCAGCAGCCTGGTCGTTGTCTGCCAAGAAAGGAATTAAGTCAGTTGGCAGGCTGGATAAGGAATTGGATTCTCTTCCTCTTCTGTTATCCCCCTGGACCAGATCCTGTTTCCCCCTGGGGGGTGAAGGGTGGCTTGGAGGGCTAGTGGGGATGGGAGGTTTGGGGGGGCAGGTGGTACAGTAGGGTTAGATCTCTGCCAGGTCACTATCACGCAATCACCTTGGCAGGCCCTCTTCAGTCCACACCTGTCCCCCCCAAAAAAACAAGACCTGGTGCCCAGGCGGCAGCTGAAGCCAGCCAGGAGTCTGAGTCTCTGGATCAGCTGAGGTCGTCTCCACGCTGAGCTGCCTGATTCATCTTTATTCATCTTCACAGGATGGATGCACAGCCAGGCCAGGCCTCGACCTGGCTGAGCAACAGTCCCAACAGCAGTACTTACTGATATCAATGGAGGCTTTGCGGTCGTATCCCAAATCTCCTAGCAACCACAGCTGGTGCCATCATGGAGGAACAGCTGAGACCTGTGTGAAAATAATATGAGGTGTGTGAAGGAAACCTGTTACAGCCTGTTACACAGTACTTTTTTCTGTATAAAAGAAACCTGTTACAGTGTGTGACAGTACTTTTAGCTGGCCTCGGTACTGTGAGAAGAGAAATTACTCATGTCTCCCCATTTCTAAACATAATCTGTTAACAGTATTATAAATGCAGCAGCAGCAGCAGTCCTCCAGCAGGGGTACTCAATACAAATTTTAAAGAATTTTCACAAAGAAAATTTTCACTAAGACAAAGGTCCTTTTATTCAGGTAAATCAAGCCAGGGTCAAATTGGGATCCTATTTTTTACTGAGAATTTAAGGTGTCAGTTTCTTTTTCTCCACAGCGGAGAATTTTGACTCATTGTGTCGCAGCGATGTCTCAGAGATAATACAGTTAATATGTATGAAAAATATAATTTGCTCAGAGTCCAGAGACAGTTGTGGTTCAGGCTGCATCAGGACCAGAGTCCAGACTTTGAGGATGACTGTCCTCCAGTATGGCTGCCAGCACACTATGGCTTCTTTTATGCTGTGCATTAAATGTGATCTCTGTGTATTGACAGGTTATCTGAATCATGACATCAGAAGGTGGGATTTGCACTTAAACTTTGCATTAAATACTTTGCACATTTTTTTTTTTTTTTTNTTTTTTTTTTTTTTTTTACCTTGGATGTTGGCTTCCTGTGGCAGATTTTTTTATTGTCGCTTTTTTCTATGTTCTGCTGGTGATGAATTGCTGATCTGTCTGTGTATCTTTGCTTGTATTGTTGTCTTGGTTTTGGTTGTTTTCCACTGTACTGAGTTGCTGATGTATATTTTATAGTTTGTTTGTTTGTTTGTTTGTTTTTTTGTATTAATGCCCTTTTTATCGGATTTCTTAATCATCATTGTCCCTGACAAATAAACTAATAAAATAAAATAAAATAAAATAATGTAAAATAAAATAAAATAACATTTTTAAAAAGCGTTCTTGTTATCTGGACTTTGGAAGAAGGTTTTGATGCAAAATTAAAATGCACATAGCATCATCAGAAAACTGTAGTATAATGAAATAGGTGTTGATTTGCTGCTAGTGAGTTTTATTTGCTTGTTTTATAAGTGAGAGTCATGTGGCGTTTGTACTTGAATGTTACTTGTAAACATAAGATTTAGAAGTCAGATGATTCCTGAGGAAGAATCAATGATTTTAATGTTTCAGTGTCCAGTATCAGGTCTTTGGTGGAAGTATTAAATTCACCAGAGCGCAGGGTGAGTTATGCTAAGGTTAGAGAGGGGGATGAGGAGAAGTGGTGTGTAAGCTTCTGAAATGGACCATTGGACGCCCAAATACATCTCCTTCTTTACTTTTTCATTAAAATGATTTTTTCCATTCTCCTAAGCATAATTTGAAATTTAAAGTCCTCTATAATTGGGCCTATATTTGCCCAGCCTACTGTGGTTGTGCTTATCAGCGAGGGGTAAGAATTAAGACCACATAGGGAACCAAATAACATTTTTAAAAGCTGGGAGAGTTAAGTAGAAAATTGGCTTAGCATGCAGATAGGAAAGTCAACAATGGGAACATATATCCCAGCTTGGAGTGATTGAAGTCGCTGTCTTTCTGATGAACAAAGTGTTTGATTTTTACCACGGCTCTTACATAAACTGCTAACTTGATTTCACACTTTGGTTCTGAGGGTGACAACAAACACTTTAATTAGAGGAAGATGATGTGGGGGGGGGGGNTGAAATAATTTTTTTTTTTTTTCATCGCTTCACCTACTTTTCATATCTTATTATTTTTCTCTTGGAATGTGAATATTTTTTCATAGCTTAAAGCTAGGGTGCTATCTCACCAAAACCTACGTGGTTCATTTACATTGNGGTGGGTGAAAGGTGAGCATGCCATAATTAGCCCTTTGTGGTTGAGATTTGGACCAAACCTGGTGTCAGACAGTTTACCTGCCATCCGGGCTTGTAGCTGCTCCCAGTCTGAGTAGCACCTTGAGGCCCTTTGAAGCGAGCCCCTCCACACTCTGAGATTAACTCCTTTCAGAGTCCCTCCTTTCTCTAAGTAGTTGTTTTACGCTGATAGAAGAGAAGAAAGAAAAAAGAGAATGAAAAGCTTGAATAAAAAGCACAAAGAGAGACCCCCGACCCCCCCTCCTGCACTTGATCCCATGGATGTTATTAAGCAGCTGGACAGATCACCAGAATTGATAAATGGCGTCCAATAAACGTGCCAATCAAGCCTTCTACCTCTCTCTCAAACCCCAACGCCACCTCTGCTCACAGTTTGGGCTTTATTGGTCAGCAAATAATCAAAGCATTTTTTTTTTTCTCTCTGGAGGGGATTAGAAAGGCGAAGCTTAGCCCGCTGGACCAGACACTAGCGGGGAGGCCAGGGGGTCCTCTTATCAGGGCCTGGCTGCTGGATGCAGCCTCGCTACAGGACAGATTGCTTTCATAGTCTCCCGTCTATGGGGAAGAACAAAGGCTGTCATAATGCCCTGGCTCTGGTGGGATGCCGAGGGCTCCAAAAGACGCCTTTATGTATTCATTAGGATGAGCAGTGAGATCATACATGCCTCCCTTCCTCCACACCTCCCTCCTTTCTTCTTCCCTCTTTTTCATCCATCCATCTGTCCTCCATTAAACAGGGTTAATTTCTTCCTCGTAACCCATTCTCTCTGATTGTCCAGGTGGAGGATATGTGTATTCTGTGTAGACTGCGTGTGCATGCAAGTGTGTGCATCCATGTTTGTTTACATTACAGTGTGATGATAGAGATGATCTACTCTCTCACCTATCTTGTATCTGCTGAATAAAATAAAACTTAACAGGTTCATAGAGTTTAAAGGTTTATTCATTTATGTTTATTCCTTTGGAGGTTGATAATAGAATAATCCCAATATAGACTAATGCCACATATCGTATTTTAAACCAAAGCTAATTTTCAAAGCTTGTCCCTAAATGAGCTTTTGCAGAAATACATAATCTCCAGTATAATACAATATTAAAATACATATAATGTGATATAAATACTTGTGCCAGTAACCAAGATGAAGCAATAAAACCAGAGAATGTACAAATCACAGTTCATTATCAAATAACTATAAGATCATTAGAATAAAGATAAAACACAAAGATGCCCAATCCCTCATGACTGCAATCGACCATCAAATACTGTTTCAGCTTAGATTTAAAATGGTCCCAGTTATGATCCAGTTTAAGCCCTGTAAGTTATGAATTCCAAATATTAAACCAACACAGCGGTTTGCAAAATGGTACTTTACAGTTGTCATTGGCTGCACCCCAAGTAACAGAGCCAAAATCCCAGAGAGGCTTCCTCATGTCACTGAGCACCTGTGGTGCCTTATGATAATAAACATTTAAAAATTAGCTTTGCATGGACAAATTTAATAAAATTATCGAAATTTAACACATTTTGATTGGCCATCTGTTTCAGGCCTGAGTTGGCAATACCCACGAACTGTGAAACATGGATGCAAGCCAAACTGCTCATTAGCTTGTGCTTTGTGGGTCGATCCAAATGTGAAGGCAGGTAAAGTTCAAGTTTTACATGTTGACATGTTTTACATGTTGACATCAATGTGTTAGAGAGGTAAAGGACCAATTAAAAATCAAGCCTTCAGGGTTTTCAGGTTTGTCGTACTGAATGCATTTCTGTAGGTGTGGGCTTTGATGATTTGACTCTTTGAGGAGGTTCAACAAACACTTTCTATTACACTATAAATATGAATAAAAAGCATAATAGGTGGGACTCAATATGATGGCGATATGTGCCCTTATTGACATGTAAACTCTAGTGCTTTACATGTCAATAAGGGCAAATATCACCATCATATTCTTTTATTCATAAATGTCTGTTTCTGCCATCTTTTATCATTTGCCTTGAAATGGCATTTTTCCACTGCTGGTGAATCCTACCTGAGCCATGTGGAGCAGTACCAAATACCATGCCCTTTACCATGCTCTCCATGTGGCTCGGGTGTTTTGTCCATTGAAAGGGAACCTCCTGGGCTGAGCTTGAGTCTGACTTAGTGAGATGGACAGAATACCCGCTTCTGCTTTTTCAGCACCAGTGATGATCAAGGTAAAGCCTTCTGATGCCTTGAGCCTTTTTGAAATATTGTACTGAAAAGTGTTTTACTACCTAAAGGTTCATTCAACACATGGAAGACATCTGGGCAACGCATCGTTTCACATATTTGAGATCACTGTCACACCGAGAGTGGTCCGTAAAATTGTTAAAGGTGATCTAAATCAGCCATTCTGAAACTACAGATCAGTTTGATTCTGATGTGACATAATTTTATTTTTTTCAAAGTCAAATTACTGCCTGATTCATTGAGACATTGATGGATTTATAGTCATATGTATGAGGGTATGTGCAGAGGTTGTGTTTGGTTTATGGGGGGGATGTAGCACTTGTGCAATTGTCTGAGGTCTGAAATTAATTATTTAGAAAAAAAAACAGTGAAGCAGTGTGAAGACTTTTCACTTTCAGCTTTCACAGGGGACAGACGAGGCTGAAGTGACTCAGGAGATGACATGAACAGGGCTAAATCTCTTAATGTAATAAATGTAATGTTTGATCATCTGACATTTACAATTGACAGTCACAAAGCAAGAAGAAGAAAAAAAGAAATGTGCGAGTGACACGTTGCCTCCATGTCAGATGGAGGATTATGACAAGGTAGATTTTTCATTGTGCATCGAGCCTAAACAATGATGAGCACTCGTATCTTGTTCACTATCTTATCATGGATCAAAAACAATAAAGTCAGATGTAGCTTATTCCTGCATGTTCACTGGAAATCCTCTGATGGTGCGACTGTCTTCTATCACTCTGTGTCCTGTAATGCTGACACACATTTGAGCCCATTAGTGCACGGCTAAGTTATCATGGCTACATTATCATGGCTACGTTATCATGGCTACATTATCATGGCTGCATTATCACGGCTATATTGTCACAGTTACATTATCATGGCTACATTATCACAGCTGCATTATCATGGCTACATTATCATGGCTACATTATCATGGCTATGTTATTGTGGACATTATCATGGATACATTGTCATGGCTACATTATCATGTAGCCATGACGATGTAGCCATTATCACAGCTGCCTTATCACAGCTACATTATCATGGTTATGAAATCACAGCTACATTACCATGGCTACATTATCTGCTACATTATCGTGGCTATGTTATCACAGCTACATTATTGGCTACATTATCATGGCTATGTTATCACAGCTACATTATCGGCTACATTATCATGGCTACATTATCACATGTCCTGCTGAGGACAGAGACAGAGAACTGCTTTGAAGCAGGGTTGAAAAAACTGAGTTTTGCTTCAGCTCAGATTGGCTTGAATGTGAGTGTAAAATAAAGGAAAAGAAAAGAAGAAGAAGAAGAAGAAGAAGAAGAAGAAAGAAAGAAAGAAAGAAAGAAAGAAAGAAAAAGGAAGCAGCCCATCAGTTCATGTGTTAGTGATCAATATGATTTGATATTTAAAACCTACTCAGTTGATCAGCCAGTTTATTTAAATTGTAAGTTTTGATCCAATCACACACACATTTTAGTGAAACTGTGCCTCTTCCTCAAGCCTCATCCTATGCACTTGGCCTCTCTCTATCCCTCTCCCTCACACACACACACACACACACACACACACACACACACACCAGCAGGAAGAGCATCTGTTTATTTCAGCATCAGCTGATGTGGAACTGAATAAATGCTAAATACACGGACTGAGCACTTTCACTGCTGCAGCATTAATGATACACAAATGAGTTTTGCTTGAATTCTGCAAGAACTGTGTGTGTGTGTGTGCACGCACCAGTGGTTGTACAAAATGCCCTCCACAGCCAAGTCATGTCTCTTTAACCTCCCCAGCCAGCCAAAGGGAGACAGAATGTCTCACATCAATTATTGAACCACAGATTTAAAAAAAGAAGAGGGTNGGGGGGGGGTGGGTGGATTGACAACTAGATAGAAGTGAGAGACTGAGACAAAAGAAAAATAGACCGTAAGATGAAAAGTAAGGTGTGACTCAAAAGTGACATGTTTTATTCATGGGTTGGGTGAAAAAAAAAAAAAAAAATNTAAATATTAATTGACATCTGTATAAAATGTTTTCAGCTTGACCTCATCATTCAGGCGTGTCAGGTTGTGGTAAAGATTTTTAAGAGATGGATGCAAAGAGGCTGGGAAATGATATTTTTGAATTTAAATAGTGTTTTTTAATTCATCTGTAAAGTAGTTTTCAGTTAACAAATAGCTCTCACACCAATGTTTTGAAAAATAATATATTTAGTGAATCTGAATGCTTAAATAAAAATAAAGAGGAAGAAACAGGCATTTTAGCAGATCAGCTTAAAGGCTGCAACAGTTACTAAACTTCATATCACACCATACAGTATGAAATAACACTTTATTATGTGGCATATAACGTAATGGCAGCTTAATGACATTGTTTTCTTACTGTTATTTTTTTTTAATTAAAAAAATTCAAATTGATTAAAAAAAAAATGAACAAAAGCAGGAAATACCAAAATAACCAAATGATGGAGAGAGACTATTAGAGACAAACAGCCACTGAGTGATAATGTTAAATAGAGTAAAAGGGATAGAGACAGAGTGAGAAGAGAGAAAAGAATGAGAAGAGATAGAGAGAGAGAGAGAGAGAGAGAGAGAGAGAGATGGTCACTGAGGGAGAGTCAGTAACAGAGAGACAGTAGAGAAAGAGACAGAGAGACATGGTGACAGTGACAGACAGTGACTATGAGACAGAGAGTAACAGAGAGAGAGAGAGAGAGAGAGACTATTTGAGAGATAGCATGACAGAAATCGACTATTAGAAAGTGAGAGAGAGACTGTTGGAGAGAAAGAGAGAAAGAGTAAGAGAGTGACAGCCACACTTAAAGAGTGTAAACAATAGACACTGACTATTTTGGGAGCTAGAGTGACAGACAGACTGTGACTATCAGACAGAGAGTATTGTAGAAAGAGAGAGAGAGAGAGAGAGAGAGAGAGAGAGAGAGAGAGAGAGAAAAGAGACTTTTAGACTGATTGAGAGACAAACTATTACAGCTATTACAGAGAAAGTGATAGAAAGAGTGACAGAGAGAGAGAGAGAGAGAGAGAGAGAGAGAGAGAGAGAGAGA
>VXCM01001873.1:106295-117194 GCA_014773175.1 Lucifuga dentata
ACACACACACACACACACACACACACACACACACACACACACACACACACACACACACTCACACACTCCCAGCTCACAGTGCCTCTTAAATTTAATCACAGTTATTTCCCGATGCTTTGGGTGCGTGTGTGTGTGTTGCTGCTGGTTGAAACAGGAAGTGGTTCTCTACCTGCAACAGGTATCTCTCCTTTTTACTCAGGTTATCCTGCTCATGATGGATAAATGTGATAAGGTCCCGCAAAATTCCAGTGCTAGGTGTCCAAATGAGCATTTATGGGCGAGCGGACACACATTTTCCCTTTGAGGACATTGTACCAATGTACCGCTTATGTAAAGAAAAACAAACATCCAGGCCGTCCTGCTACCCAAGAAGACCGAGAAACCCGTCCCTGTCAAGAGCAAGTAAAGCTCCAAGGCAGCTCAATCATAAGCAAACAACGGCTCTTTTAATACATCCCATCTTTAAATATGTACGTCTCTTTGTCAGGGTTTGCATGTCCAGTCTAAGGATGCCTGATTGACTTAAATTGATAGACTGGTAAATGAGTTTCTGTGGATCTTTTTATAAAACTGCTGGACCACATTACATGTTCCATTATGGTTTTGTTACAGCGCCAGCAAAGTTTAATNTTTTTTTTTTTTTTGAAATGGCTATTATTAGGGATGAGCGAGTACACCATTACCCATATCCATATCCGTTGAACCAACTAAATTGTCCGTATCCGTACTCAGATGGGGGGCTTAGATCATTATTGTTTTTTTTTGTTTGTTTGTTTTTTGTTTTTTTGTTTTGTTTTGTTTTTTTTTTTGATGAACTGACGATAGAGTGCACCAGGTTACAGTTGTCTGACCATGATATATTGTGTCTTGTGATTTCAGGTGAGTGACATCTAAACATGCAAAATTGCATTAGTACAGTGGATCTATAAGAATTGCTAGCTAACTGGCAAGTTAGCCTAGAAGCTAGTAGAAGCTATAATCAAGTATAATCTAGTGTATAAATCGACACCCTGATTTTGACCTGCAAATTTAGATTTTTAAAGAAACTTGTAAATAAGACAACACCCTGGTGTTGTTCCATCAATTTATTGTTTAGCAAATTACCTGTTTTTCTGGGTATTGTCATAGTATTCCTGTGATTTTCTGAAAACAATCCACATACAGGTTATGGCAGCTGTTTTAAAACTTCACTGCTTTAACGGGGCTTCTCTTCCTGACTCACTCCGGAATGATAACATCACGCTCTTGTCCTTTTCGTAACTTATTTATTTTCAAATTCAACATAAGAAAACTTGATGTGAGGTGAGGTCAAAAACTATACCGCTGTCCTGTTCCACATAAACACTGATCAGCCTCCAGCTGAGCGTCTCTAAATAGACTCCTCCTCTCTGAAGCAGTCGGGATGACCAATCAGTTAAGGTATAAATATTCAAAAATAATAACTTATTTTGATTTCACTTTTACCAAATTAAATATTTTAAAATATTTTAAACATTTGGTAATTAACCAAGACATGGCTCTAACACCGGTAGCAGTAAACATGATATTTATTTCAGCAGCTGATTACCGTAACTGACCAATCACAATTGTGCCGCTGCAAAATGTGCTGGACAAGATGTTTAGTAAGGAAATATTTCATTCTAAGGTATGATTTAAACTATTTCCCATGAGTAGCATTTCCACTCCTGGAAATTTCTGTGGGAACAAATTTCAACTTCTCGTGTATCAGCCGTCCCCACGATTTGCTTTGTGAAATATGGTAATAAAAACTCGGCTTATACTCGAGTATATACAGCAACTGACAAGTTAGCCTTGAAGCTAGTAGAAGCTAGTAGAAATGGCCTTTTGTATCAGTATGCTTATGTGTGAATGTCCACAGTAAATGAATGTGTGTTTGTTTAGCTGTGGGCTGAGAATAATGTTGAGCTGAATCTGAGAATTGCTAACTACAGCTAATAGATGCTACTATGCTAGTGTGGACAGTGAGTCGTGTGGAGCAGCAGCAGCAGCAGCTCTGTGTAGAGAGGAGCTCTGTGATTGGCTACCTGGACGATCACGCAACCATGTGACACAGCACTAGTAAGCGCTACCTAATCAGATTTTTTTTTCCTTAACGAGAATATGAGTACGAGTAGTGACACATATTACTTGGATGGTACTCGTACTCGTAGAAAGTGCATTATCTGTAACGAATACTCATTTCATCCAAGTACTTGGCTCATCCCTAGCTATTATGTAAAATTCTTTTCTTTCTTTCTTTCTTTCTTTCGATAATTTATCTGCATTTACAGTCTGTCATGGGCACACACACACACACACACACACACACACACACAAATGTTTTCGTTTATTCCTAACCAAGAGCNGGGCACACACACACACACACACACACACACACACACAAATGTTTTCGTTTATTCCTAACCAAGAGCACTTGAATGTGTGACATAGGATAATTACAATAATTACATGGGACAATTACAACTTCTTAACTTCCGATGACATCGACATGACAATCACATGTGTGAACTCACTCACTCAGACATCCATGGTGTCAGTCATGGAACTGGTTTGTAGCCAAAAACAGACGGCAAAACACAAACAGCACATAAGCATGATGGAAGTGTATTGGAACATGTATACATTATATATTATATTATATATTAATATATATATATGTATATATATGTATATATATATATACATATATATATTATAATTATATATTAGTATACTTTACAATATACTAATTCCAACACAAAGTGCATTCAGCTCTTTTGTATGTGTGTGTCTGTATGTGCGTGTGTGTTTGCCATTGCGTGTCTTTATGTAATACAGTGTGTGCAAAGAGCTGACAGGAAATCTTTATAAGCAGCCGCACTCTAAACGCTCGCTGGCGGCCATGTTGTCGCTCCCCTGACATCTAACCCCAATTTGCGTCACACTAATTCTATGTTTTAAATTACACTGCTCTCTCTCGTCTCTAGCTTTCCTTTTCTTTCTCTCTTTTTATCTCTTATTTCTCCTTGTCAGTCCTTTGCTCTAACTCTCTCAATGTCCTCTCTCTGGCTTTCTTTCTCTCTGTTTTTGGCCCTCAGGGCGTTGGTCCGTTTCTAGTGGAAAAGAAAGGTGGAATAAAAGCGACATAAAGGAGCGAGGAGGCTGAGGAGGCGAAGTGGCGTTCGGCGGACAGAGCGGCGCCAGGTCTCGCCGCTGACACACAACCAGCACAATCAGGCACACCTCCTCAGATTCCCCGACGACAGACTGAGACATGTGAGGTGAAAGTAATCAGGGTTTGACCGATAGCTTTGTCAAGGCCGATACTGATCACTCAGGATAACACTAGTGGAAGCTGCTATTTTTTTTAATGATACTCAGTTTAAATCTGACTTTTTCAGACCAAAATTCTAAAATTTAGTGTTTCACCCAGAATGACCTTTTTTTCCCTGACTTGAAAGCAANCCCCCGTGATGTTGTGTTTACATGAAAACAAATCCAGACTTTTACCACCAAACTTGGTATCCCTGTGCACCTTACAAAAAGCAACAGACAGCAGGTAAATAGAAAATAGTCATGAAAATAGTCATGAAATAAACTGGATGCAATCAGCTTGCGTTAAGATATAAATTGAAACCTATTTTGCTCCATGAAACCAGATACAAAAGCCTAATTTGTCAAACTGGGGATTAGAAGCTGAGCTAAAGCAGCAGTGTGGCTGCCTGACAAACTGTACGGGTGTTATATTGCTGTTTGGGCTCCTGTGCAAGAGCTGTGCAGGTTTTTCAACATTTTGCTGATGTACAGTAGCGGCTGCTCAAAGCTTAAAAGTGACAGAATGCAGAAATTAAAATTAAAACAATGAAATAAACAGGGGTAACGTTAAATTTTCATGCTCCAGAGTGTAGGTGGGTCCCGATGAGACGTTATCAGCCTGTGTCGTCTTGTTGCCAAGCCGGTCCTTTATGGCTCGCTTCCAGTAGCTTCGAGTTTGCTTGCAGTGAACAGCAAACACTGTGAGTTATGTTACATCATGTAAATTGAGTATAAATGTGTAAATTCTGTCAAGATCTCAGACATTCTCCAGCCTGTCGTGCATCTATTTTCACACAGGTTTGATAACCCATCAGCAGCTGCAACAGATTTAGACAATGAGAGCTGGAGGAAACACAAAATGAGATGAATCAACCGATGGAGCTAAAGTTGTGCAGCACTAAAACTATAGGGAATGAATATTTGTTTTAGAACTTCATCATGATGTATTCAAAATGTTTGTTTTGCAACTTGGCAGTGGATTGGTGAGGCTGCTAGAACTGTGAAGTAGAAAAAATTCTCTCTTACACATTTCAAACACAGATTATTATAAGTACAAGTGTTGTGTGACATTGCAAAGTGCCGTAGTGTAAACCTTTATTCACCATGAAGTCGCACCTGGATGAACAGTCGGTCAATCCTTGGTTACTGCTGCTGTCACCGACGTTTCACTGACAACAAACATGACAGCATCGATTTACCCTTTGCTAAGCCCCACCCCTTGGTTACTGTTGTTATGCGTGTCAAGCTTTTGATGTTTTTGGCAAGTATGAGTATATGTCAGGTATTACTTTGCAGCTTTTGCACATTAGTAGGCTGTGGTTGGTCTCCACCTGCATCTTCCTTGTTGGTATCAGCAGCATATGAGGAATAGCAGCAGTGGGAATGTGGGAAGACTTCATCAACTTACCGTGTCCCACCACGACTGAAAGAAACACTGTTTGTACCTTTTCAGGATGCCCAAACTAGTTTCCATCCAAATTATTTGCATATTTAATGCAATTATTCGATTAAAGAAAATGCAAATTGATGCACGTTTCCATCAACTACGTTATACAAATTATCTAGGAGGTAACTATGTTGTTGCCACGTTCTAGTCTAATGAGCCACATGCATTTATTTTAAAATGGGGAAAGTAGTCTATTGTGGATTTAGAGTGTAATCAGAAATATTACCTAAACTGTTGATTTGGCAGCTGAGAGATGTGATCAGAGATCTATGGCCAAGTATTTCATCCATTTTGTCAAAAAACTTGGAGGTGTGTTTTGGTTTTTTGGGGGTTTTTTTTACCTCCTGCCCCAGTTTTGGACAACTGCCACTTTTTGGACATGTACCGTTGCTTCAAGTTTTTCCATTTACGGTACTTCAGAGAATTGTCCAGGGCTTGTAGACACCTTTGGCAGACATTTTGTCTCCAAGTTGTTGATAAACTACAGCGTTGCACTGCTGTTTGCCAGCTAGAATGGCATTTATGTTGCTTTCCTCCAGGAAAGGACTTGTTTCCTCGTCTGTCCATGCGTACCGCACCGTCTCCTCAGTAGCCATGTTTCTTGTGTTGTTGTGTCGTCGGAGCAGAAACACGTCAAATAAGCCACTGCATCATCATTAATGCGAATAAACTTTCCATCAGCTTTTAGCATTTCATCTTATTCGAGTCATCAGTTAATCCACCTCTACCAAGTGCATAAATTTTTAATGTCAATTTTGGAGTTAATACGAATTACCTGGGAGGGGGAAGTGTCTTTGCATGTAGAAACTTTGTTTTTGTAACCTCAACATGATTAATAACATAAACGGGAATAACGGCACACCCTTTCACTTTAGGAGAGGGGAGGTTTTTTTTGTTTTGTTTTGTTTTGTTTTTTTTTTTTTTTTNTTTTTTTTTTTTTTTTGTGGTTTTTTAAAAAATATTTTTGTGATCTCCACTCAATTATAAATGCAGATAGTCTTTCACTTCTCTCCTCAGAATGCTGACACAGTGAGGGAAAGAAAAAAAGAAAACTTGAGAGAGAAATTTAAACCCTACTTTTACATCTCATCAAGCCCGGCCAATCGCTGCATGAAGTAGGAGTCCTTGGCAGATTGCTGAATTCAGAAATTTCCAAATCCAAATTTTGTTGGATGTAGTCCCCCCACTTCCTCCTCCCAGTTTGACTGGATTAGAATGGGGGTTTACTACTATCCAACAAAAACTAGAAAATTTAATCATATAACACCCATTCTGGTCTCTCTTATAGCTACCAGTGAGCTGATTTCAAGATTCTTCTTTTAACCTATGAGGCAGTGGTTCCCAATCTGGGGTCCGTGACCCCCTCAGGGGGGCACCAAAGATCACAGGGGGTGTGAGAGGCTTTGTCTGCTTTGAGGTTGCAAAATTAGATTTGTGAATGTTAAATAAAGTTACAGTAACACAATTAATAGACAATCAAAAGTCTGTATATACAACAAGTAAAAAGATAATATTTCCTCCCTCAAAAAATAGTAGGCCACACCTCTGTGACCCCTCACCCTCCGTGAACCACGCTCTCAGACAGTTTTGTCAGGTCAGCAAGCAGATAGCTAACCTTGCTAGCTAACCAAAGATAACCAGGACAGAGGTGTGTGTGTGTGTGTGTNGTGTGTGTGTGTGTGTGTGTGTGTGTGTGTGTGTGTGTGTGTGTGTGTGTGTGTGTGTGAAGGGGATACTGCTATAAGGCCTTGCATGAACTTGCACACCTTATTATCTGAGCTTATTATATCATATACACCAACACGCCCTCTTCATTCTCTCCATGCTGCTCTCCTGCTCATTCCTTCAGTTAACAAAAAATCAGTTGGCTTCAGAGTATTTGCCTACTGTGCCCCTTCTTTTTGGAATGGACTACCACTACATGTTAAAGAAGCAAGCTCAGTTGAAATTTTTAAATCAAGATTGAAAACCTACATCACAGCCTGAACATCATGCAGACATCCTTTTAACTTTGATCTTTTAATGTTCTTGTTTTACTGTAAATATTTTAATGTTGGAGCTTTGGTGTTTTATTGTTTTATTGTTGCATGTTTTGTTTTGTCCCAATGTTTCTTTTAACTGTAAAGTGTATTGTGACCATGATGCATGGTGATTTTGCGCTTTAAATAAAAACTGATTGATTGATTGATTGACTGATTGAACAGGCACTTCATATGATGCACAGTGCAGCCTATAATCTGGCATATCTCTCCCAGAAATATACAATGCAGTTAGCTACAGTAATTCCCTTAACATCAATTTAGTATGTGAACAATAATGAAATAACAGCTACCTGTATGTAGGTTTGTTGCTTTTCTGTGTTTGTGTTGTTGCTTTTGGAAAGCCAAAACCAAACTCTTTGGATACTAAGTTTCACTCTTACAAGTGTTTACAGGATAAGAAACATTGTCTAGTTATGGTTGCTTTATGACTCAACAAACAATGTCCAGGGAAGGCATTAATTTAAGGGTCATTTCTATTCACCATGACACATATAATGTAGTCTAGAGTTCCACAGCAAAAACTTCAGGCAGCCATGAAAGGATTCACTCAAGATGGAAGAACTCCGACAGCAAAACACAAAAGAGAGGTGCCATCTCTCAGTGCACTCTCAGTGCAGTTTAACGATATGTTATATATATATATATATATCAATGCTGCTGCTGCACTGCTTAGTTACCATTAATGACAGTCTGTCATTAATGTAACTATCAAGACTATAGAGATGAGTTTAAAGCTACTCTGCACATCTAAATATCTACTAACTATCTACTAACATCAGGCGGAGTCATAAAGATAAAGAGATAAAGCATTTCATTAGTTACTTTCTGCAAACAACCGTCTGTACTTTGATCAGACAAAAATGTAAACTTTGTGATGGGACTAGTTAACATTTCTGTTCAGCCTGGTTTAGATTAATAGCTTGCCATTCAGATGCAGTCTGAATTTGAAATTTTGAAATGTTATCCATTAACATTACTCAGCTGAAAAGAAATGTTCAGATGATAATGTCACCTTTTAACCTATTGATGCTGGTAATGTTGGAAAATTTTGATCAAGTGTTTTGAATTTTTTTTGAATTTTTGGTGTTTAGATCACAAATTATACCTTCAAAATCAATACTGTCTCGTTAGCAAAAGGGTCAGGAAAGGGCTTAATGCCTGGGTTTGCCTTGGGCCCCAAAACTGAATAATCCACCTCTGTCACTAGAACATTGGTTAAACTGTTGGTCTGAACTATGATTAAGGCATTCTGATATAGAGTTTGACAAACACCTGCCAGCCAATCAGAGATGAGGATTTTTTTTTTTTTTTTTTTTTTTTTTTTTTTTTTGTGGCCATGATAGCAAAAAAGCAACCCAGTAAATTGATTGAGGTGTTTTAACTTTGATTGAACACTATCCTATGACTAGAGTTATAGGCTGCCAACTTAAAATAAAAGCTAAACATATAGTACGTAGTGGGGTTATTTTTGGATAAAACTGTCCATCAGATGACAGCTGTCATGTTGGCAAACATGGCTGGAATGTGTATTTTCAATCGACAGATGGCTGAACTCTCTCAGAATCCACTTCCCGTCTGTGTGCAGACTCGTTGATGACAGAGCAAGCGAGCACATCTGTCAGTCGGTTGGTTCGGCTGTCACTCTCACAGCTCACACCTCTCATCTACGTATAACCAACATGGCCGCAGGACTCGCAGCCAGGCAAGAGATGACATGACGGCAGTGGGTGTGGCAACACATATGTGAGACAACAGTCTTGAAAAGGTCACACACACAGTGAGAAAGACGTTGATCCCTGCAGGTTTCGGCCTCATGTCCCCGAGGACGAGGGCAGAGTTGAAGAGTTGAAAAGTTCATCCATAGGGGAGAAGAAAGGTGAGCAAGGCAGTCATGCAAAAATCTGACATGAAGACATGGTCGGGGGGTGGGAGCGGAGGTGTGAGGATTAGCCTGAGCTAAGGTGACAGAGGACAAATAATAGGCAGTACAAAAGTGAGTCTTTTTCCAACGTAAACTGAGATGGTTTATGTTTCCTTTAGGCTGAGTAATCATTTTCAACACTTTTACATGATGACACTGATGTTTGGGGCTTTTGGTGATTTTACACAATTAGCAATGAGAGCTGTGAGAGCCAAAATGATGTTTGTTTGTAATCTATCTATCTATCTATCTATCTATCTATCTATCTATCTATCTATCTATCTATTGTTATTGTTATCTATCTATTGTTAATTAATACATTGATCATATTGTATGAATTATCTATGCATCATAGATGAATTGTAGCACATGTGATCACAGTTATATCTGAAATACTGCCAAAAATTTCATTTCTCCTTTAAAATCAAAAGTTGTATAATTTTGTGGAAAACATTAAGGTTACACATTGGCATTGCCCCTAATATTTTCTCTGTAAAGGCAGCACTGAGGAGGCAGACATCACTGCAGCTGGTAACAGTTGACACCTTTGTCCTGTTCTCCACCATCGATGCCCCAGAAAAGCTGCCAGTTTTTGACTTGCTGCATGGCACATCCTGTCTATCAGAATGTTTGATTTCCTGTCTTTTCAGGTAAACACACTTTTCTGTGGACTTCTAGCTTACAGTGAATGATAAAAAAAATAAATTAATTAAAAAACAAAAATTTTTCAGCCAGGCATTAGAAAGCTGCTGGTGAAAATGGCATCTCCTGGTGAGCTGTAGTTGTAGAGATGGGCTCTCCAAGTGAGTAATGAAGTGAAATAACATTCCAAGGATTCCTGAATGAAGGGCAGAGTTACAGATATGCTTTAAAATAAGAGCTTAATATGCACAGTCCTGTTGCTGTGCTGCGCAGCTTCTTATTGGTGCTTGGGGTATCACATGACACATCATATGATGCTGTTTTCAACTTTAACCTCATGAGCCTCAAAGTTGAGCCATCAGTTGAGATGTTCTGCATCAATGCATCCGAGGGACAACTGCAGAAAGTGAATATGAAAAGAAGGAATATTATAACTCGGGTAAGATTAAAAAAAAAAAAAATAATAATAATAATATTAATAAATATAGTAAAAATTATTTATATATATATATATATATAGTAGAAGAAACAGTATTTACTTCTGTTTATATGCTTACAGTATACTGTAAGCATATAAACAGAAGTAAATACTGTTTCTTCTACTATATATATATATATATATAAATAATTTTTACTATATTTATTAATATTATTATTATTATTTTTTTTTTTTTTAATCTTACCCGAGTTATAATATTCCTTCTTTTCATATTCACTTTCTGCAGTTGTCCCTCGGATGCATTGATGCAGAACATCTCAACTGATGGCTCAACTTTGAGGCTCATGAGGTTAAAGTTGAAAACAGCATCATATGATGTGTCATGTGATACCCCAAGCACCAATAAGAAGCTGCGCAGCACAGCAACAGGACTGTGCATATTAAGCTCTTATTTTAAAGCATATCTGTAACTCTGCCCTTCATTCAGGAATCCTTGGAATGTTATTTCACTTCATTACTCACTTGGAGAGCCCATCTCTACAACTACAGCTCACCAGGAGATGCCATTTTCACCAGCAGCTTTCTAATGCCTGGCTGAAAAATTTTTGTTTTTTAATTAATTTATTTTTTTTATCATTCACTGTAAGCTAGAAGTCCACAGAAAAGTGTGTTTACCTGAAAAGACAGGAAATCAAACATTCTGATAGACAGGATGTGCCATGCAGCAAGTCAAAAACTGGCAGCTTTTCTGGGGCATCGATGGTGGAGAACAGGACAAAGGTGTCAACTGTTACCAGCTGCAGTGATGTCTGCCTCCTCAGTGCTGCCTTTACAGAGAAAATATTAGGGGCAATGCCAATGTGTAACCTTAATGTTTTCCACAAAATTATACAACTTTTGATTTTAAAGGAGAAATGAAATTTTTGGCAGTATTTCAGATATAACTGTGATCACATGTGCTACAATTCATCTATGATGCATAGATAATTCATACAATATGATCAATGTATTAATTAACAATAGATAGATAACAATAACAATAGATAGATAGATAGATAGATAGATAGATAGATAGATAGATAGATAGATAGAT
>VXCM01001875.1:0-69481 GCA_014773175.1 Lucifuga dentata
GTTGTGATGTCAGGCTATATCAGATAAGCTGGGCATGGTGGATTTCACCCGAAGTTCCAACTGGGAATTCCAATTGACCGCTCCATTGCACTTTTCCATATCGGAGGTTCAGAATACAAATGGATCACAGCATAAAATTGAAGAAACTTTTGGGATCTGGTTGAGCCTCCATGTGGATGTACACACACATTACTGTTTTAATTCCTTGTTGCTTTCAGTCAAAATTAAATCCAACACAGAGTACAACAAACACTGTTTAACCTCTGCACACCTATTAGTTTGGAGATTGCGCATTGAATTGCTTTGTGAAACTGAGCTGAATAATAAATGATGCAGGCTGGAATGTTTGTTGTGTCGGTGTGCAGACAATTTGTCAGTCTGTAAAATTAGATAATTTAGTGCTTTCCCTTTTTGGAGCTCGGTGTTTCCGCCTGGAANGTTCAGGAAGATGAAGTAGTCCACGCAAAGTCCGATTATTCACACACACACTATCATCTTAATAAACCATCTATAGGCAATTACAACATTATGAGCATTCCTGAAATGATCACTATGCTGCAATTCATCCAGCCGAGAAGATGCGTGATGTTTGGAGATCATTAGCATGATAACAAAAGGAGGAAGGGACCATAATGTACCACACATCCACATGTAGTGTAAATGCACTACATGTTTTCATGTGCACGCTCATACATCCACACAAACTGGGATAGTGAATACATTTCATTAGTGTAAGGACCAGACAAATGGCTGCTCTATACTCGCTCTCTAAAGCTGAGCAGACGCTGTAGGTTTTTTGGTGATTTGACCTTGATTTGGTCATTTTAAATTTGAGTTTCCATCTGACGTGCTGTGTAAGCGAGGTTCCAACGTGAGTTTTATTGTCAGATCGAGCAACAATTTAGCTGCGGGATGCTCAAATTGATTTCTGGCATGTCAGAAATTTTGGCTGACAGCTGATCTGATTTGGAATTTTTTTTTTTTTTTTTTTNTTTTTTTTTTTTTTTTTGGACTTGGCCAACAGACAAAACCAAGTAGAGGTTCTGATCAAACGTAGAGTGTAAGAACCCTGTTAGAATGGAAGCTTTAGCCATGAAGGATGATTGGTTCAACCACGTAGCATAAGATACAGTAACGTAATGTATGTGATCATTGAAAGTTGTGCAGTCTTTGCCTGGCTGAAGGGTGTTTTCATGTTAAAAGCGGTATTTGTTCGGCGGCGAGCATCAGTCATCTCGCTGCGCTGTGCTTTGCTTTAGCTAGCCTAGCTTAGCTCTGCACATGGAACAGAATGCTGATGCAGCAACATGTATCGTAAAGAAGCACTAAGATTACACACAGAAGATATGACTGACATTACATCCCAGTTTTCAAACCCACAGCCTGTCTGACCGCTGACATTTCACCATGTGCTCGCCTTTCTGCCCAACTCAGGAAAATGCTCTATGCAGACAATGAGCTTCTTCTGCATTGTTGGACTTCTGCCTTTGTCACATACAGCTATTCTCTCATTGGTCGCATGTTGGAAAAGGTCATGGCAGATAGATCAAAGCTGAATGTGGTTGAACTTTGAGGGGAGAATCCAAGTTTATATTTGCAGCTTCTTCCAGTTCCTCTAATTTTCACCCATTTTTGATATAAATCTGCTGGAGTCTAAAGTCACTCTTGGATTTTTATGTTGTCTGTCTAAAATTTATACTCTGTTTTTAAATTTTTCTTTTTTTCAACTCATAGATTTTTTTTTCCATATCTTTTTCCTCATTTTTTGGAAGGATTTTTCTGTTTTTTCCCCTTACTTTCTTGTATTTTGTAGGTAGATGTTTTTGTATTTATGCTATTTTGATTCTATTTATTCAGTTTTA
This sequence comes from Lucifuga dentata, assembly GCA_014773175.1. Taxonomy (NCBI): domain Eukaryota; kingdom Metazoa; phylum Chordata; class Actinopteri; order Ophidiiformes; family Bythitidae; genus Lucifuga; species Lucifuga dentata. The sequence goes on from VXCM01001875.1 coordinate 1,863, forward strand.
TGTTTATTATACTCAACAAAATTTTAAATATTTAGTTCTGCAGTTTCAACTCATATGTTTTAGAATTGCTTTTCTTGAAAGAACCTTTTTTTTGTTTGCAAACATGTTGAAAATTGGCAGATTTGGCAAAAATTTCAAGATTTTCAGCAAAGGTTTGCCATCCTGTCCAATAACAGATTTTTTTAAAGTGCAGCAAATGAAAATCAAATTCAGGGAAATGTTAAATTCCAAAATTACTTTGGACCCCAGAGGTTAAACATGAGAAAAAACACAAACCCCTATTCAAATTCAAGTGCTTTTCCTCATTAGTAGCAGACGTCTCGCCGCTGATGCAGGTCGGGAGCTCGGCGGTGTCATGTCGGTGTGCCGGACCCCGGCTGCCCTGCATTCAGTCAGGTCAGAGCCGTGTGACAGCTGTGGGCTCTTCCTGCTCGCTGCCTGGCAAACGCCGCCACCTTTGGCTGCGCTCCAGATGAGCCACATTTAACCCAAAGTGGCCTCAAATAGACACAGAATATTGACTATAATGTCATGATGCACTTTAGTTTTTATTGTTGGAGAAATACAAACTGCTACTTTGCAAACTCAATCTGTGTTTGTATGCTGCAGCCTAACAAAGCTGTTTATATTACGTCTTCAAATTAATTTCTGTTTAATTTAATTCTAATAATGCAGCAAATAGATTCACACAGCCGGAAAACTTAGATAAGTAGTCTGGAAGCTAAATAATGTTGTTTAGGCTGACCAGCACGCTCTGCAGGGAGTGATAAAGACTGTAGAGAAATGATTGGTGCTCATCTACCAGATATCACCACCATCTACAACTGCTGCTGCCCACGCCGAGCCCACAGCATCATCAGGGACAGCCCACCCATCACCTGTTCCACTCCTTGCCCTCTGGAAGGGGATACAGGTCCACTAAAACAAGGATTTCCAGAATAAAGAGCAGCTTCTTCCTCCAAGCTGTCCTGCAGCTAACTAAGGCCCAAGGCCCCCTTCTCATCCTGCCTCACTAGGACCCTCCCTCCCTTTACTAGACGGGATTACAAATATTAGATTGCCAAAATTTGGGCGTTTCTGCCAAGCCTGTTGAATTTCTTTTTTGTTTCTAGAAACTCTTAAAAAAAGTATCTGGAAAAATTCTAGAAATCTAAAATTAACAAATTTGACAAAATAAACAAAACTCTAAAACACCAGGTGGAATATTCTAGAAAAAATTCTGCACTCCACAATTTAAAAAAAGCAATCCTTAAAATTGAAAAAAAAAAAAAAAANGAAGGTTTTTTTTTTTTTTTGAAACAAACAAGAAAAAAATTCAGCGAAAAGTAAAATTGATTAAATTACTTCAGACTCCAGAGGGTTAAAATCGAGCATAAATGGAGCTTAGCTAGTAAAGTAAATGTACCTGCTTGTCACACATCACTTTCTGTAACTAAATGAAACGTAGCAATGGATCCTGCTACAGTACTGCTACAGTACACACACACACACACACACACACAACTGGATTTTAGAGATATGTCAGCATTGCTGGAGGTGTAAAAGTGGAGCTCTTAAGTCAGATCTTGCCTGACAGTCGACACTCTGCACGCACTGTCCCACGCCTCTGATGGGATGGCAAAACACACAGCAGGATTTCTGCTTCATCTGCCTCACAGATTACTCCCCAACTCACAGATGGAAAGATGGGGGGGGAGAGAGAGAGAAAGGGAGGAAAAGCAGAATGTGTTTGTGTGTGAAGCCGTGTTTGTTCTGTGAAAGATGCCTCCAAGAAGCAAAGAGACGCTCAGCCTTAACTTCTCAAAACTCTCATTTAGTTTGTCTTTCTCTTTCCCTTTCCTCCAAATCTGTCCATCACATCCCAGCGTGACTCAGCACTCTGCTGATCAAACACCATCTAGTCCTCCTCTCCTCCATTTCCATCTCCCGTCCTCCCCTCCTCCCTGCCTTATTTCACTCGCTTTCTCCCTGACAGACAGTAGAAGGTAACTGCACACCAACAGCTCCCTAAAACGCCCCCCGAGGGACCGACCCTGTATTCTTGAAAAGTAAGAACCCTCCAGCAGGAGGCTTCCAAGAAAATGTAGTGAATAACAAGCAAGAGGGAAAATAACAAGATAAGATCACAAACACAAACCCCTCTATCTTCCCTTACTTTCCTCCAGCGCTGGTACTCTGCTCTCAGGAAGACATTCCACTTATTTTTCCCTTTATCATATTTCCTCTCTTCAGTTCTGCTGTTTCCTCTTTGGTGGGAGGTCCTTCAAACCTTTAAAAATCCTTTAAACCACAAAAAGTCAATCACAGTTTCGTGATAACTGAAAGTTGTGCACATATACCATATATACTCAAGTATAAGCTGAGTTTTTTTTTTTTTTTTTTTTTTTTACCAAATTTCACAACGCAAATTGGGGAAGTCGGCTTATATACAAGTAATTCAAATCGGATCCCAGAGAAGGAAATTTCCAGGTGTAGAAATACTACCCATTACCACCATGGAAAATAGTTTAAGGAAGGAATGTCTAGCACATAGACAGGATCGCATCGACTCAGGTACAGGATAATTACTGAAAACATGTAATGAGTGAGATTCTAACAAAAAAAAAAAAAAAAAAAAAAAAAAAAAAAAAAAAANGATAATTATAGCTCATTTGTAAAGCTTTCCTTACCTTCATCAATGCGATTCAGACGAGGAAGAGGAATCCAGAAAACTTAATGTTAGCTAATGTCATTTACGGTAATCAGCTGTTTACTGGTACGTGGATTATTTTCAGAAAATCACAGGAATACTATGACAATTCTCAGAAAAAACAGGTAATTTGCTAAACACATAAATTGATGGAACAACATCAGGGGGTTGGCTTATATGTGGGTTTCTTTAAAAATCAAAATTTGCAGGTCAAAATTGGATCGGCTTATAGTCTAGATTGCTTTCGTCGAGTATATACAATATATATTATTCAAGTATCCTTAGCTTACCTCAGCTCAGCGGCTGTGTTTTGAATTAATAATTGCTTAGATTTGGCTGTGGATCGGTTTTTGTCAAGTAAAGTTCACTTGGCGGCCAACAGTTTTACAGACATGGAGGCTGTGGAGGTCTGTTTGCAAATGACTTTTGTGTGAATGCTGCATCTTACTTGTTCGTACATGTTCTACTTAGACTAACGCTGTGTTCGACAGACCTCGGAAGTCAGATTTTTCCGACTTCTTACTTGGAAAAATGTGTGTTTGAATGGCATTTGAAGTCGGAGCTCCGGCTGGGAAATCAGACCAAAATTATCTACCCCAACTTACCGAGTATGACGTCACTCAACATGGCTGGGCTTTGTGAACGGAAATGATCAGCTAAAAGGCAAATAAAGTATTTTTTCTTGCGTTAAATTGAAAGAAAAAGGTCAGAATATATCACCAAGTTAACTATCTATTTTGTATAATAACTGTTTACCATTGATATGTAAGTGTAAATAATATCAGANGAAAAAGGTCAGAATATATCACCAAGTTAACTATCTATTTTGTATAATAACTGTTTACCATTGATATGTAAGTGTAAATAATATCAGAATATTACTTCTCTGCACAAAGTTTAATACCCACTGTAATTAATATCATTGTAAAACAACACAACCAAACAGTCCTGTAGTCTAACTTTACTTTAGTTAGCATTTATTACGAAGGTTAATTATTAATTAATTAATTAATTAATTTTACAGTATTTATTGGTGTTCAGCTATGCTTTTTTGATTACATTTGGCTGCAACGGTTTGAGATTGGAAGTTGGAACTTCCAACTGGGAAAAATTCGACTTCCGAGGTCTGTGAACGCAGCATTACAAATATGGCAAAATACGCTGTCAAAGTTTTGATGTATCCTAACCTTTCAGATTTTTGCATGGGGCTGAATAAACTTGTTTCAGGTCCAGATTTAGCCCATGAGCGTCTATTTGCTGACCGCTATAAGGAGCGGTTTCCTTAGTAAGTTTTCTCTTTACCTGTTGGACTTAAAGTCAATGGAAGGACGCAAACTTAGGCAAAGACGGGTCAGTGTGAGGTGAAAAACTTTCAACTCGAGCAAAAATAAATGAGGTTATACAGATTGACATGTGCATGTTCTCAGCTAGCTTTGACAGGTGTATCAACCAAAGCTAACATGGCACCATTTTTGTGGCTATGTCAATATATTTTACACATTAAGCTTGACTGTAAGGTTGAATTTTGCATGAAGTTCCACAAGAAGATAATAAATACATACCGTAGGTAAACTGCCCGCTGAGTTTCTCTCGCTCTTTTTTCTCCCCGTATCAATATTGCAAGCTTGCGAGCTGGCTTATGCATGTCACCATCAGTCATGCCTGCCAACAATGCCTTCAGGATCTCTTGCATTATTCACTGAGCCCAACAAGCGCTCGAGCTCTGCCATTATCTATTTAAATCTGAGCACAGGCATGTCCCTCTGAAAGCGTGAAAGCATGCTGCCACCTGCCCCGCTTAAAAGAGACGGAGAGGCGAGTGAGAGGTANAAAAAAAAAAAAAAAGGTAGAAAAACATACAGAGGAAGAGAGATGGGGAGGCAGGAATGGTATTGTGAGTCCAGGGACGAAGAAATAGAGGTCACAGGAAGATGAGGAGAGGGAGAAAATAAGCAATTAGAGTGGCAGAAAGGTTGAAAAATGTCAAATGTAGAGAAATTTAAAAAGTGAGACAAAGATTAGAAAATGAAGGCTGCTTAAGAAGTGGTGGGGCAGATATTAGAAATTAGGCAGGAGATGAGATGGGGAGAAAAAGAATAAGATGATGAGTGGAAGCATAAAGGTGAGAAGGAAGGAAGATATCAAAGAAGGAAAGGGAAAATTGAAGGCAGGAGACAGGAAAGGGGGAAGATGAGTTGGAAGGAAGCGGAGAAAGAAGGGGAAATGAGTAGTGAAAGGAAGAAGGGCTCAAAGAAATAAAAAATGGGGGAACCTAGAAGAGAGAACAGGAAGTAAATGAAATGATGCACCATTTAAAGGCTGCTCCTCTTTATCATTTCATATCTCTCTAACTCCCATCTTGCTCTCTCCATCACCCATTCATCAAATGACTGCCATCCCTTCATTCGGTGTAATCGCTCATCCACTCCATTAGGCCGCCATCCCTTCCTTCTTTATCCCTGCTCTCTGTCGCTCTCTTCCTCCTCCATCCTCTCCTCATGTATGTGTAAAACATCTCTTTTATAGACTGTGGAGAAAATGTACTTTGGAAGGAAACCATGTCTTTGCCAAAAAAAAAAAAAAAANCGCTAATGCTGTTTACACTTACTTTCCACGGAGGTCAATTTCATATTCAATCAATCAGCTTGTTTGTTTCGTGAATGAAGCATCGCGTCTGTCAGTAGTGGAATGATCTGTCCTATTCATCCCGAAGTTCCTGAAACTATTCATTGGTTGGTGAATCCTCGCCGTTTTAATCCGTACCAAACATATCGTCCTCTCTGCAGGCCGTGCCTTCACAACTGTGTGATTTTGAAACATCGGTGGACTTGGCAAAATAACACAAAAACCAAAAAATAAAACAGTTTTATGTTTAGGAAAATGATTGGCAGTCATGTAATGTGTAAGCAGGTAGATTTATTGGGCTCAAACATGCAAAATCACCGGTATGGTCCTTTAAGACTGGTATTTCTGCACTGCCGCTCTGGCTGTTCTTTTTCTAACTCAAATAAAATAACAGTGTTTTATCGCTCGTTGAGAATACAAACTCAATGAAGACACTTCATCTCTCTCTTGACAAATAAGATTGTCATTTCATTAAGTTGTTACGGCGCCGCCGCCGCTGCTTTCAGCGCAATCACGCAGGAAGACATCTTTCACAACGGGATGCCGACTCTTTATTATATTTCTCCCAGTCAGAATTGCCACGGGAAGCGATGTACAGCATGTTTGTGTTCCCCCGACAATTACTATAGATATATACAGTCATATGCAAACACAATATCTCCTGGGCAAAACAGCAGGATTATGTAGATTACACACACACACACACACAGACAAAGAATGGAGACATATTCTTCATAATACAGAACTTGTGGAACTCTAGTGCTTCCCAGGTAACAAATGTCTGCGTCATGCCACTCATGAAAGAACACACACATGCAGAACACACACATGCACATGCATGCACACATACACACACACACACACATGCACACACAGTCCTCTATCAATATATGAATGAACATATGCTAATAGGTTTCTTTTCCAGGAGCACTTGAGCCACAACCCTCAAATCAGCTTCTCCCCTGTTGTCTTTCATTTTCCCTCTCTCTCTCCCCCTCTCTCTCGCTCTCTCTCTCTCTCTCTGATTTCAGCGTGAAACACTCGGCGATGGCTCTGACGCAGGTCTCCATGCAGCCCATAATCACTGCAGCGCTCACTCACTTATTCTGTCAGTCAGAGAGGAATGGAGAGGGCCTGGCCAACTCCTGACAGCCCCCCCCCTTTAAAACACACACTCGCACATCAACAAACACTCCAATAAACACACAGGCAAACTAAGACACACATGCAGAAAAGGCCACGCCGTACTGGCTGCAGCTATGGCTACTGGATTTGGGGCTCGGGGCTTGCCAGGGTGGAAAGGGGATGATTTCATGCTCAAGCGCATCCAAGAACAGGAAGCCGAGAACACGAGCAAACATTTTTCCACTCAGATAAGTTACAGCAATTACCCTCGCCTTTTTAACTGTGCTACTAGCCCGCGAGCTCCGTTTCAGGTCCCCTCAATAAGACGTTCAGGCTGTCTTTTACGGCGAGGTNAGCCCGCGAGCTCCGTTTCAGGTCCCCTCAATAAGACGTTCAGGCTGTCTTTTACGGCGAGGTGCTGGGGGTTGGGTGGGTTTCTTTCTCTCCGTTACATCATTTGGAACGTGAAATGGTGGATAGATCTGTTGTGGACGTGCAGCCTTCAGTGGGTGTGATAAAACGCGCATCTTTCAGTGGGAAATATTCCAAATTATGCGAAGTAGTTGTAGCACAAACGGAGGTAAACATGTGTGAGAATGAGGGGGAGTGCTGACAATTACAAAAGGTGTGAAGGATGGAAGTGTCCGTATTAGCATGTCCAAAAACCTGAATGAATAATAAAGATTTCAACAAAATCTGTCTTGCTGCCAAACACGCAACTTTTTAGAGAGAGAGAAAACTCTTTCCACACAGGAATAAAGACCAGCATTAATATTAGACCCACTTAGAAAATGTCAGGGTGGCATTAAACACAATTGGAAGAGCTTTAACCTCAGTTTCATGCTACGTGACCTTATTGACATTTATTATTTTGCTCAGCCACTCTTCATATATGGACGAAAGTTCACCGGCGCCTATAATAAGAAACCATTCTTCATATCGAGGATGTGGTTTTAATTTTGGTGGAGACTGGAACATTTAAAGTGGAGGGTCCTCAGAAGAGTTTTGAGTAATTTCATGACTTAGCAGCCAGTTTGAGGAAATTGCAAGGCCGTGTAATAAGTATTATTACTATTCTATATTATATTCCTGGTGCATGACTTTATAAGGGCCGAAAGCAAAATCAGCCGCAGTTATTTCAGTTTTATCTTTATCATCTTATCATCTAAATTCTGCTGGACTTTCAGCGATACTTCTCATTTAAGGCTGATTCTCCTTTACTTCCCCCTTCAGTTTGGCTCTATTATAGAGCAGCTGTCACCGCATGCATTATGTTCATGACTGATTCCTGTCTGAGGGAAGCAGCACCTTTTTCATCTCACAGAACACCGAGTCAATAATGAATTAAACTTTCAGTGTGTATTAGAAAAAAATAAGCAGGAGTGTACCTTGTTATTTTTGCCTCCATGCTGTCTGTGTCGTCTAATTATCTCATCTCTGCTGGCCTGCATTCCCGGATAATAATCTCCGTCTTTTCTCTGTGTGTGAGGAAGATACAGCTGCAGTGTGATTCATGTTACGTTTAATTTTTGTCTCACCCAAAAGTTACACAGTCAGTTATCACAGGATTAAAACTAGCAAACAAATCAAATGAGATCTTGGTATCATGTATGTTATACTTTCTTTTATCACAAAGAAAGGGGACATATCATATTTCCATCTTCTCATTTTCATTTAGGTCAGGGTTCCCCAACTAGTTTTCCCCAAGGGCCAAATTATGTCAACCATTCCAAGCCAAGACCCCCAAGCCAAGTTGTAGCGTTTGCGGTGTTTTATAATCACCAGTTTTTAATGAAATGGAGATAAATGAATATCTATGGAAAGCTTAGATTCTCCCAAACAAAATGAGCCCAAGCATGACATTTTATTACCACACGATCCCGAGATAAATGTAACTAAAGTACAAGATAGCCTCCGAGCTAAAACATAGCTTCATCGCTTCTCAATGATGTAACGTCTGAGGTCAGTCTAAATTTTAAAATCCCTCTCAGTGATTCGATAGTAGACTAGCAGAGGATTTGATTGATGGGTCAGTAGTCTTGTCAGCTTTTATGTAGCCATGGCAACAGGCATGTGTTCCCTGTGTGTAATATATGCGTAATATTCCACTGACAGACCAGAGACTGTGTGCTCATCCCTATGTAGCGTTCATGATGTTTTATAATCACCATTTCTTAATAAAATGGAGATATACAAATAGCTATGGAAAGCTTAGCTTCTCCTGAACAAAATGAGCCCAAGCATGATATTTTATGACCACACAATCCTGAGATAAGTGCGATTAAAGTACAAGATTTTTTTTTTAATTTTTATTTTTTGAAGAAGTCATCTGAAGGACTGATAGATAGGACCTGTGGGCTGCATTTGGCCTGCGCGCCACCAGTTGGGGATCCCAGATTTAGGGTCTTTGAAATCTTTGGAATGCAAATAAAAAAAAGAAAAAAAGACACTGATCACATTTACATTCTCTTGCTGCAGCACCTCTGTGAACACTGAGTGAAAACAAACCATTTAAGGTAACTTTCTTGAATTACTGGTCAGTTGCATCAGTCATAAACTGGCAATACCCACATACTGCAAAATGCATGCAGGGCCAAACACGTTCTCGCTAGCCTCGTACTTCATGGGTGTTCCTGAACAGTTCAGTTTTAACATGCTGACATCAATGTGTGATGTAAGTAAAGGACAAATCCAAAATGAAGCGTTCGGTGCAGTTCAGGACCTGTAGGTTTGTCTTATTGTGAATGCATTTCTATGGGTGTGATCTTCAGGTTTTTCAACATATTTCTTTTTTTGTTTTTGACAGTTTTGACTAGTGACTTTAATGACATAGCTGCAAAAACTGCTCCCATATTTATAAAAGATGACTGCTTGATGTCTTGAGCATCTTTAAACCAAACTCCGGTAAAAACACACAGATGACAGATGAGAGCCCAGTAAAATGTTGCTGCACTGGAGCTGAAAGCTCTTTGATATGCAACATGCACAAAAAAAAGACACTTTGCGGTGTAGCATTGTGGTTTATAAGAGTAAGGAAAAGGAAGAGTAAAGAAAGAGAAATGAGTTGAAACCGCAGAGGAGGAGAGAAGCATGGAAGGAAAGATGCTGTGGATATATCACTGTGTACACTTACAGGCATCCATTACATCCTCCAATTGTTCTCATAGACAGCATCCATTTAGCTCAGTTTTGCATTAATTTATTTCACCGACATAGAAAGCTTTTCTACTGAAAGCTTTCTTCTGTTTAAAGTGCTTCTGTTTTCAAATATGCGAAAACACTCAAAGTGCTTCACCTTGTCCTCTTAACATGACTGTTTTCCCACTGCTGGATTCTGTGAGGCTGCAGCATACGGCATTGATATTCTGTAGAGACGTGCTTTGTTGCAAAGGGAGGCTCTGTCACTGCCTATTTGTATTGGGGGAATGGAGGTAAGAGTAAATCTGAGAGGTTTGATTCCTAAACTGCGAACAAGGAAAATCTGTCATCTGATGTGTAATATTATTCAGCCTTTCAAAGACGGTCTAAAACCCATTACATTCCTCACTAATACTAGGTTTTTTTTTATTAAGTACATATCAGATCCAATTGAATTTTCTCTTTAAAGTCAAGAATAATTTAGTAGCCACAGTCATGTTAACAAAGAGGTGAGAGTTTCATTTTTTTGGTGTCAGTTGGTTTGGTGTCTCAGGAGGCCTGTAGCAGCCAAGCTAAAATCAACGTGGGGAATGCACAATCAATGTTCCCTCTAAGCTGTATCCATTTGCTAAATTACATCCAATTTATTATATTGGCCTAACCATAATATCCTGTCACTACTTTGTCCCTATAAATTCTTTCTTGGAGTTACAGTCTAAGGGCAGGAATAGATTTTAATAGATTGATTCTAACTTCTCATGGATTTGAAAAGAGATGCTTATCGTTCTGTGGGAGCAGATCTCTCCAGGATGTAGCCGGTATACCTGACTCCTTCCTCTTCTTCTCTCTTTCTGCTACTTTTTCCAATTCCTTGCATCAATTTCTCAGAGGAAACAGTGAAGGTATTCATCATACATCACTAATATTGAAAAGAAACAATAAGATTTGTGCAAATTTGCTCATATAACGCTACAGAAAGTTGCTCCATTGCTTATAACCTTTAATTGGTTCAGTAGAAATGTTTAAAGTGGAAGGAGATCTCAAGTTCGGTGAGCATCCTGCTTTTAAAGAGATGTTCCGTACTTCCTGGTGAATGGAAATGTTGATCATCATGGTGGGATCGTCATGGTGGGAGTGGTCTTTAAAAAATTAGAACCAATCAGATATCAGGAAGAGAAAGGCATTTTGGGATTGTTCAAAAACGTGATGATTTTTGTTTGTTGGGATTAACTGCTAAAAATGTATTGTTTTCCAAAACAAATTGGAATTTGTTCTCCAGCATGAACTGTATGTAATGTAGATAGATTTGCTCTTTCAAACTGACTCTCTGTTGTTTTGGGGACAGAAAATGCAGTGTAGCCTATACGATATAAGCCAGCCTGCTGTTTCATCAGTCTCCTAAAACACACCATTCCCACATCTGACAGATTCCAGGCAGAAAAGTGCAACTGACTGAGCGATTCTCCATTGAAAACCAAACTGATTGTACAGACAGGAAAGACTCGAGAGGAAACTAAGAAGATAGGGGTGTCAGCCAGATGTGACACATTCCCTCTCTTAGCATCTAAACTGAAGAATTTCTGTGGAAAGATAAGTTTGAACATTCAGGATCAGTGTTCCCTTTAAGCTGAGTTTGATGGATTTATTACTTTGACCCTAATAACTTCAATATCTGGTCAGTCGGTTAGTACGACTTTATTATCCAATGATTTCTGCTTCATTCATTCATTTTTTGGAGGGAATTGGTACTGGATGCAAGGATGTTGACTCAGACATCATCAAAGCCTTTTAGTTCATTACTGACACACGCATGCATGCACACACACACTAAGCAAGATGCAGCCTGGATCCCTGGCAATCAAAGCCAATAAAAGGCTATTAAACAGAGCTTCAACCAATCATAATTGTTCAGTTCATAAGCACATATATTAAGTTCTGAAGCATGTGGTTTCAGAAATACGCACATTAAATCTAATTTAATCTCTCAACATGTAGCTGATGTTCAGCTATGACCATATGTTCACCATAAGTAAGTCATAATTTACATTTCTGATCCTTAATATGATCTTTAATTTACATTAAAATAGGATGTGCAAATAATGCTATCAGATACAGTATACATGTAGCTAGTAAAGGCGGTGCAGAGCAGGCCGGTGCTTTGCAGTAACTGCTATAACGTACATGGAGAGGGGCGGAAACTGAGACATTCATGTTGAAGCAGATGTCAAACGAGCACATCCGCGTTAGAGCGACGCTGCCGCGGTATAATTAGCTCGCCCCTTTAATCTGCCACAGTGTGCAGCGAGGATAATAAATATATACATTTATCCTAAACGACCCCCGCCTCAGCATCACAGCAGCCCAGGAGGATTCATCAGCCAGGGTGGTCTGAAGGAATCATCATCTCGGTGTCCCAAGCGCCCCGCACCGCTCCGCACCGCGCCGCGCCACACGCTCCTCTCATTCATTAAGCCGCCGTGCAGCTCTGCTTTGCAGCGTAAACGCGGTACTTCAGTAACCAGCGTGAATTCCTCTCCGGGACACACACACACACACACACACACACACACACACACACACACACACAAGCGCGCTTTCACGGTCAGCGAACATTTACGCACGAATGAAAGTCTGTGATCTCCAACCTCTCCGAGTCTTTCAATTGAGATCGTCTTTCATGTTGTCATTCTGAGTGTGTGTGTGTGTGTGTGTGCGTGTGCGTGTGAGGGGCTGTCCTGCGTTCGTAAATGGCGCAAGTTCCCCTTTTTTTCAGTCAAGTTGACAGAGCTGGAAGCCCCGCTGACAGCACCGAGCAGCACCATTATCCGCTCTTCTGCAGAGGAAAACGGCACCAACACGGACAAATACCCGCTCAGATCACATTTATCCACATCATATACAATAAAGATAAAAATGCAAAATCCAGATGCCGAGTTGCATTGCACACACTCGATCAAGCAGCACCTGCAAGCCTGCAGCTTTCAGCACCCCTAACCCGCCCGTGAGCGTCCTTACCTTGAAGTCGAGAAATTTTCACGACGTTCTGCACTCAGATGTTCGCTGGAATCACAAAAACACGCCTATTCCGCAGCTTCCCGGTGGTTTCGTGGAGAATGATGGAGGATGGAGAAACAGGAGTGAAAGCCAGCGGTGCTTCACACCCCTCTCTCTCTCTCTCTCTCTCTCTCTCTCTCTCTCTCTCTCTCTCTCTNAAAAAAAAAAACCGCGGGGACCGAAAAAGCCTGGAAACGATTCCAACTTCCAAATCATTCAGCCTAATACTGCCTAGATAGACAGATAGATAGATAGATAGATAGATAGATAGATAGATAGATAGATAGATAGATAGGTAGATGAACATACTGTTTATATAGATAGATGATAGATAGATCTATTTTACCCCAATGTGTGTGTGTGTGCATATATATAAATTAATATATATATATATATGTGTGTGTGTGTGTGTGTGTGTGTGTGTGTNTGGGGGGGGAGGGGGGCAGACTACCCACGTGTCTCCAGTGCAGTTTGATTTGAGTCATGGATTTTCAGGGTATGAAGCTTACTAACATTTTGTTTACCTGCAGTAATTGTAACGAGATTTTTCTTTCTTTTTTTTTTTTTTTTTTTTTAGATTCCCAGTGCAGGTTAAAGTTCCAGTCCTTATGTTTTAACATGTAAAATTGAACTAAGTCTATATATTGTTAATTAAATAAAATTAATCAGTTTTCTGCTGCTGATGGAAACACAGGATCAAAAGTATTAATCAAAATTTTAATAACTTACACTCTAGGTCAGAAGTTTGAGGCCACCCTTAGAGTTAGCATGAGCAGACTGTGTAGCACATTAATCCCATATGATGTGGGAGAAGGCAGACAGTAGCTATATAATAGAATATTAAAGCACATCAGCAGGGAGTTGGAACACAACAGGAGTGCTGCACTAATACGGACTGATGCCTTCATTACTAATCATTTCTGTTGCATAGTGGCTATATCATGTGCTACTGTTGACAACTTCTTCTTGAAAAGTAATTACTTACATTTATTTGATATATTTTTTTGTCATTTCTTGTGCAATAAATTGTAAAACAAACAGTTTATTGATGAGTTTTTTTGTTTTTTTTTTTAAAGTGGGGTGACCTCAAATTTCTGGCCTGTAGTGTAAATCTAGTTGTCGTCTGTTGCAGCTTTATGTATTAAATATCTGGAGGCTTCTTCTGTGGTTCGATTTTGTGGTGGAAACACTTTTGTTTACACCTAGATTACGGATTCTTTAACTTAAGGATTTAAAAAAAAAAAAAAAATTAGACTATATGTTGAGTGTGTATCAAGCAAAAGTGCAAAAAATTGTTCCTCTAAATGTTTTCTTCTAGACCTAAAATATAATTTTCTTATCATTAATGAAATAAATTATTTTCACTCATTGTTGAGATGGTAACTTCCTGTAGCATTAATACTCAGACTGCATTCTTACGGTACTTTAAATACACTGAAAATAAAAACATTATCACTTGATATTACAAAAGTGAAGAATGTCTCAATACTATGACCCATAATAATTACATATGATTCTTATTTGTAATGCAGGTTCCTGTCTGTTGGTTCTGGATGTGTTTGACAAAATCCAGTCTAGAAATGGAAATGGAATGGATAATGGAAGAACTGCTGTTGCCTGATTACATTAGATAAACTGAAACAATAAAAGCCGATGAGGTTGAAAACCGGCACCAAAACCTCCCGTGCTGCTTTTCCTTTCACGCTTATGTAATCCTGTGACTCTAGAATGACCTTATGGATATTTCATTCAGTTCTTAAATCCCTGATGGCATCATTAATGTTCTCACAGCCGTGGTTTACCATCTAAAGCCATCCAGGAATATTTCTGCAGGGACTTTTGCTGTGTTACTTAATTAATATCCTGTTATCCTTCATGAAAATCCTCTCAATGCTGCAACGTGTGGGAGCACAATCTCTATGTCCTGCATGCAGCGTATACATACATGCACAACATGACTAACATGCAGTAGGCTAGTCTGAGGCTAATATCTCACGTAACCATGATTGTTTTAGTTGATCTTGAATACGCCATCACGTCAAACACTTAACTTAGACTCTACTGAAAATGGGTCAGAGCTGAGAGAGAGAGAGAGAGAGAGAGAGAGATCATAATTGTGTTTTATTGTATGATTAAAAAGTAGGTAGGCCTACTGACCTAGATTTCCTTTTTCATTTTGTTGCTAGTGAGGCCTCCCATGCCATGTGATATAAGACACATTTTGGCTCTTTAATTGTAGGATCAATAAGAAAAACAGCACATCATTTTTTTAAAAAGTGAAATCTAGCCTCTGTGTTTGCTGAACGGCTGGAAATTAAGGAAGTGAAGAAAGAAATTATTAGAAAAGAGACATAGAGAGCATAAGCGTGCATCTGTATGATTGTGTGTGAGTGTGTGTTCATATAAGCCTCCAACTGTTTTTTTTTTTTTTTTTTTTTTTTTGCTGTTCCTAACGGGCCCGGCATTTTCGCAGCGCCTTTGGTATTAATTTCTCCTGATTCTGTGTAAATGAATTCAGTGTGGCGGCACCATAGAGACACAGAGTTCTCAGAAGTCATGCAGGAGGATCCGGTGAGATTTGGTGTTTCAACAGCAAAGGCTCTTTTTAGTGACAACCATATGCATGGGTTTTTTGAGAGGAATACAAACATGCAGGAACTTAGATGACATGTCCTGCAAAGCTATGCTATGTTTCCCAACTTTTATTTGCAGAACGGTTTACTGTCACAGGATATTAATGGCAATTTAAAAGATTATACAGAAACAAAAATTTGCATTAAAAATCATTATATGTATAATCTTTA
Organism: Lucifuga dentata; assembly: GCA_014773175.1. NCBI lineage: Eukaryota > Metazoa > Chordata > Actinopteri > Ophidiiformes > Bythitidae > Lucifuga > Lucifuga dentata. The sequence goes on from VXCM01001875.1 coordinate 17,298, forward strand.
ACTCAATTCCAAAAAATATAAACAACACATATGGCTATTATCTGCCATGTTCCTCTGCTAGATTACATTTGCCAGTAAAAATGTATTTTGTTCTTTCTTTTTTTTAATTCTTTGTATTGTGATTTATCAAAAACAGTCACTATAATAAACACATTTGTGACATGAATCATGTCTTGGACAAATCAAAAACAAAGTTTTCAGAACTACTGATGTTTATTGATTTGAGGGATTTATAAATATAATATATTGTGTATTAAGGCAGTTTCAAACTGAAGTTTCTTGACTGGGATTTAAAAAAAAATTCACATTCATTCATCAACATCCTGAACAGTTTTTGTATGGAAGTGATTTTGTTCCATCAGCAGCCTTTGATTTCAGCAACACGGTCAGCGACAGCAGCCAGTCATTCACAACAGACTACACACCCAAGAAACACGTGTGTGAACGTGTTGGCTCAGATATGTCCACACGTGAAGGTTAAGATGGCGTCAAAGTTCAGTGTTGAACCCACCATGATATCACACCTCTTGGCATGTTGAATACAATGATCATATCAGCCTTTGATTACTTTATAAGTAGAACAGAAATTCCTTTTTTATAAGGTTTATGACTTACTTGCATGAAAAACACATGTATGTAAATACTCTAGATCATATCTGAAAAGGAACTAACAAACATTGATTTTTGTGGTCATTACTACATACATACATACATACATACATACATATACATACAGTAAATCAACATGCAATGCAGCAACATGCCTCAAGCTGCCGGCATGCGTGTTCAGAAATCGTAGCGTGTTAATGCTCATGCAGAGGATAACAGAGTAAAAATTTCACTTTAGTATCTATTAGCCTCGTAATGCTGTGTCTTTTTTCCTTCTAGTCAGTTGCACTCGAGCTCAGCTTTGACTGCTAGCCGTGCTGCAACATTTTGCTGCATAACAAGGCTGGTCAGACGTAGCTTTCCGCTCTCTCTCCCTCTCTCTCTCTCTCTTTTCAAAAAAGGCAGCCTAATGAATATTTATGAGTTCATTGGGTCAAAGTGTAATATCCCAATTTTCAACACAAGACAACACGCATCCTTACCCCTGGTGTACCTGGCAGGGCATTCATCACCACGGATGAATCATTTACAGCTAGGCCTTGCACCACCTGCTTCACACGCTGACAGCAGATCCGTTTGCATCTTCATTACTGCCTGGCGAGGCCGCATGTCAGGTGGCCTTGACCTGAACTTGCTGTTTGCTGTTTAAGAACGTTTGGGTTTGTTTTCATAAACTTGGTGCTTTTTTGTAGATTTTGTGATCTTTTCCTGAATCACCATGGTAACATTATCAAATTTATGTTGTCATGTTGTCTGTACATATGTGCTTCCATAATATTAGCAACACAGGTCATTTTGATGGCAATTTATATTTCTTAAGTAAATAGTGGAAATAAATACTAAAAGGTCTCTCTCACGCTCACAAAAATGCAAAGTCTAAATAAAAATAATTGCATAACCACACCTAAAAATCTAATCAACATACAGTATATAAACGCTCATCCATGCAGATAATAATCTCTTGCTTTCCATTAAAACAACAGGAGTCCGTTGACATATTTGATAGAATTTGAGCCTGTTTGATTTGATTGTCATCGAATCTGGTTCAAACTAACATAAAACAGTTATAAAATACTCCAAAAAAAAAATAAATAAATAAATAAAGCAACATGTTTGACCACCATACCAAAGCCATTCTTCGTGTTGGTTTTAGATACAACATAATGGCTGCATCTTAGGACTCTTTGTTGCTTAGATTTACTTGTGTTGCAGGACGTTAACACCACTGGACAAAACAAGTTGATCACCTTTAAAAGAAGCCATTCAATTGATCCCCACGCTATTCTGATGAGCTCGATCCGTGGTTCATCCCCTTTGGGCTTTTTGACTCGGGGAAATTTGCTGATACTCCATGTCCTCCTTTTCTAATAAAGCTGTCATCAGCTGCCAATGTGCACTTTCATGGCGTTGCTCCGAGCGAGCTGAGATCAATAGCGCCTGTCAGGGAGCGATCCCCGGGCGTAACCAGAGTGGGAGACACATGGCGAGAAGATCACGAGGGGATGGAGGCAAGGCTCTGATTGGTTATGGACCTTGATTACTCGTGGAATGAAGGGAAGGGAAGGGAAAGGAAGGAAGAGAAGGAAAGGAAGGAAGGGAAAGGAAGGAAGAGAAGGGAATGAAGGAAGGAAAGGAAGGAAGGGAAAGGAAGGAAGAGAAGGGAATGAAGGAAGGAAAGGAAGGAAGGAAGAGAAGGGAACGGAAGGAAGTAAGGAAGGAAGGAAGGGAAGAGAAGGGAAAGGAAGGAAGGAAAGGAAGGGAAGGGAAAGGAAGGAAGGAAGAGGGGCTTGCTCCGTCCACTCCATGCATCGACCTGGTATGGCAGTACGTCCAGGAATGGTGCACCAGAAAAGAGAAGAGAAAAGAGAGNCATGCATCGACCTGGTATGGCAGTACGTCCAGGAATGGTGCACCAGAAAAGAGAAGAGAAAAGAGAAGAGAAAAGAGAGAGAGAGAGGAAGGAAACAGAGAAAAAGAAGAAAGAAAGAAAAATAGAAGAGAAAACAAGAAAAGAAGAAGAGAGAAAGAAGAAGAATAGAGAAGGAAGGAAGGGAAAAGAAGGGAAGAAAAGAAAGAAAAAGGAAGAAAAAAGAAAAGAGCAACAAGAGAAAAGAGAGAAGAAAAGAGAAAAAAGAAAAAAGAAGAAAGAAAAGAAAGAAGAGAGAAGAAGAAAAAGAATAGAAAAACAAAAGAGAAAAAAGGAAAGGAGAAAAAAGAAAGAAAAGAGAAAAAAGAAAGAGAAAAGAGGAGAGAAGAGAAGGAAAAAGAAAAAAGAGAAGAAAAGAAAAAAAGAAAAAAGAAAAACAGAAAGAAGAGGAAAAGAAAGAGAGAAAAAAGAAAAGAGAAAGAGAAGAAGAAGATGAAGAAGAGAGAAGAAGGGGAAAAAGATAGGAAGGAATCAGGTAATCGACACCAAATCAATAACTGTGTTTAGTTTCTGTTGGTACAGTGATGATGTCATACTGTGATTCTCTCTCTCTCTCTCTCTCTCTCTCTCTCTCTCTCTCTCTCTCTCTCCATCAGCCCATTGGGTTTGAACACACACACACTATAAATACTTATCCATCACTTCAGAAGACATGCAGCTCTGCCAGTCTTATGCATATTTCATCAAACGCCACGCGGCCCGTGACGCTCGTAGCTCATGTAGCTTTGACGTCTTTACTAACCAAGCAGCACTGATGCACTGATGCCACTTTCTGTGCTGGAAATTTACTGTGAACGTGTCACAGAAACACACACACAGACGTACATTTCATTACATCAGATGATCTAGCCTTTAGTCTTACGGTTTATTTTTTTACATTACGTAAAAATGTCACAAACGTCTTCCTACAGGCTGCATTATAGGAACAGATGTATGGTAAAATCTATGGCTAATGCTAGCTGTGTAGCCTAGCATGAGTATATTCTTACATCCTAATATACCACAGATGCACAAATAGCATCAATTTAAATATGTTATTTGATAGTATTCGTTGTATTTTCAGCATCCTTTTCTGCAGTCTGGTGTTGATTTAATATCCCTCCATTATTTATCTGTGTAAAAAAATCACAGACATGAGGGTGATTTGTTGGCTGTCAGTATTTTCTTTTTTTCTAAAGGGATTGAACATGTCAAGTAAATGGGTCAGGTCATTTGTTTGATTTAGCTTATGAAACCTGTGAGGCTTGTCATGCTGCTGTCTTGTATGTTTCATCAGATTAAAAACTAATAAAAATGAAACACCGTTTGGAGAGTTCCAACTAATCCTTCAGCCCCTGAACTCACCATTTTGTAGTTGAGCTAATTTCACAATGTTCTCATCTTGGCATTAGTGTTCCAATCCCCATGCAGATCTACATTATTAACTTCACCGATGCACACACACACACACACACACACACACACACACACACACACACAGGCCTGAGTCAGTCATAAAATACAACTGTGCATAAAATTGTGCATCCAGTGGTGAGGAATTGATTGAAGCCGAGGCTGGAAATTAGTTTCCTTGATATCTGCACTGTTAGACATGAACAGCTTGAAGACAGGAAGGCACAGCCCATCTCCTGAATGGAAACACTTCCATTACTCTCCGTCTTTGTCCTAACTTCCCTCCTCACATTCATCTATGAATGTAATGACCAAAGAAAAGAGCAAGACACTGATCTGTCACGATGATTCACTGTCAACTTACTGGGCATCTTGCAAAGCTGGGGTCTGTGCTGCAGCAGCAGATTGAACAGCCTCCTCACTCCTCTTGTCATCTACATATTGACACATATCAGGGAGCAGCGCTGATTGGGAATGACTGTGAGGAGATGAATCCTCACCAAAGAGCTTAATTACTGAGAATGACAGCAGGAGGTGATAAGTGGAGTGGTCATTGGCAGTCGGATTGATGCAGACGATGCCGTGACGCGGGATGCTGCTGAAGTTGTATCGGCAGTAACTTTCTTTGAATAAAATGCTGATTAAAGATCAATCGTAGTTAAATGCAAAGTGGTGACATGTGAAAGAGGTTTGATTTAAATCACATTGAAGTGTGCTGCAGACAGGAGGGTGCATCTTGGAGTTTGAGGGCGGGGTTACATAGGGGGCGGAGTAACGTGTTACTCACGAATGCTGCTTTCGACAGACCTCGGAAGTCGAATTTTTCCCAGTTGGAAGCTCCAACTTCCAACCTCAGCCAAATGTAATCAAAAAAGCATTGCTGAACACCAATAAATACTGTAAAATTATTTAAATGTAGTAATAAATGCTAACTAAAGTAAAGTTAGACTACAGGACTGTTTGGTTTTGTTTTACAATGATAATCACAGTGGGTATTAAACTTTGTGCAGAGAAGTAATATGAAATTATTTACACTTAAGTATCAATGGCAAACAGTTATACTAAATAGTCACTATTGCAATATATTCTGACCTTTTTCTTTCAATTTCACGCAAGAAAAAATACTTTATTCGCCTTTTAGCTGATCATTTCCATTCATAAAGCTTGCTTCCACGGTGCTGCCATGTTGAGTGACGTCATACTCGATAAGTCGGGGTAGATCATTTTAGTCCGAGTTTCCCAGTCAGAGCTCCGACTTCAAGTGCCATTCCGTCGCATTTTTCCAAGTAAGAAGTCAGAAAAATCCGAGTTCCGAGGAACTCAAATGCAGCATCAGTCCTTCCCTAAACCCGAAGGCCTTTCACATGATAAGTGGTGTTTGAGCCCCAGAGAGTGTATTTCTGCTCTGATCTGCCGTTGCTCACCTTGTTATCTGCATTCCCAATGCTCCACGCTTCAGGCAGCACACGGAACGAATGTCGACGTCGCAAAATGCGTCATCAAAAAGTGCCCACAGTAGATGTACTAGATTATATGGAAGTTTACAAAGCTAGCCCTGTCTTTTTGCTTGTATAACAAGGTTTTTTCCCTCGTCTTCTTAGAGAGGGCTGGTCGGAAACAGTTAGCATGTGGGTCTGTAAAGCCCTTTGAACCATTGTATGTAATATTGAGCTATAGAAATAACTTGACTATACAAATAAACTTGACTTGACTTGTCTGACTGTTACGGAGCCCCTTAGGGGTCATGTAAAAAAAATTAAAATAAATAATAATAGTGGGTAAAAAAAAATGTGGGCAAAAGAAAAAAAAAATATGTGGGTTAAAAAATCACCCCGGGGTCATGGAAGAAGAAAAAATCNAAAAAAAAAAAAAAAAGGAGAAAAAAAAGCCACTTTTTTTCCTTCCATTTTTTGAGAGGCTTGCTTTTTCTTCTAAGTTTTTTGAGGTTTTTTTCTCCTTTTTTTATTTTTATTAACCTCCAACTGATTTTTTGATGTTTTTCTTCTTCCGTGTTTTTTTTTTTTTTNTTTTTTTTTTTTTTTTTTTTTTTACACGACCCCAAAGGGGCTCCGTAGAAATTTGTGTTGAATGTTGAAATTTCACCATGAAATCACCTTTCAGTCCAGATCACAACATGATTTTAAAGTTGTTTTGCTCTGCGGAGGTTACGAGCTTCTCTGCTCGTTGCTCACGGGTTAGAAGTCACAGCTCAGCTCTGAATACACAATAACGGAATGCTCAGCTCAACGCACCGCTCACTGATTATCATCTGAAAGCACCTGAATGCACCCAAAGTGTAACCCCACCTCAGTTTCTGTTCCATGTGTAACCCTGCCCCTATATGGGATCCACAATGCAACAAAGATTATTTGGCCAAAAATTGATTTGAGATAAAAATCTAGTCTTCCAGCAAACTTTTCTTACATTTATCTGTTTGAAGGCACTGTATTTTTTTCCCCAATATATGAAGATATTCTCCAAGGCTTTACATTATCTCCTTTCTGGATTAGCAGTTGCGTAAAGACAGAAAATCCACATGAAAAGCTCATTTTGGGGGATTGTTCAGATATCTGCAAACAAAGCCTGAGCACAGTCTTGCTGTCTGCAAGGCCTTGACTCCAAAGAATAGTCATAGCCGCAGACTTTCCCCTGAACAAGCAGACGATGTTGTGCTGCATACAGCTTGTATCAGTAAAAAAACAAAACAAAACTCCTTTAGATTATAAAAAGGGTAAAATACGTTAAAGATTGTTTTAGCATTTCAAAATTTGTGCACATACTGAGCAGGTTCTCTGCTGCCAGTTTATCATTTGTTCTGCTTTTCCACACATAATTGACTATTAATTAGCAAAATTGAGAGAATACAGCAGATATAAAGTTAATGAGCAGATGTTCCAAATGATCAAATTATAACCTTTTAAACTCGTGTGGGCAGTAAACTCATATTTTCTACTAAGCAGGTACTTATTGATTGTTTTCATCCTTCATCTGAAGCTGATGTGAACACATTTAAACTTAATTCTCCTTTGTAAATGCTACAATTTGCAGTGAGTAATTTAATTGAGTTTTGCAGCCTGATTAGATTGGTGCTGTTACCTGAGAAACAGTCTGTGAGTTTGACTTCATGCTGGAAAATTTGCACAAGTAGGTCAGCAGATCCATATTGCAGCTCAAACAATAAGATTCACTTTTCAGCCAGTAATGAGCTTCATCGATTGTGGTGTCATGCACTTCTTGGAAATTAGGTGACTGGCGCCATTGAGTGGCATGATGGGAAATTGCAGGAGTCTGTTTGGTGATCTGATAGTTTTATTAATCATGACTGATCCAATAAGACGAGGTGGGCACTGAAAAAAAGAAAAACTGAGAAATTCAACAATAATTTTCAAGATTCAAGAGACTTTATTTGCCAGTTTGCACAACAGTAGAATTCTTGCACGGTTCCTTCATGCAACTTAAATAAACTGAATTCAAGAGCAGAATGAGATGAGATAAACTAAATTTCTAACATAAATGCCTGTGTTTAACCCTTTGGAGTATAAATTAACTTTTTCCACTTCACTTTTTATTAAATTGCTTTTTATTTTTCACCTAAAAGCTGCACTATATTTCACTTAAGACATCAAATGGTTTGTGAAAATCCTGCCAGTTCTTCTAAGCCGGTATATAATAAAGAAAGCCTCAAAAACGACCTTTTAACCTCTTTTTTCATATTTTCTGGAATCAATCAATTTTTTTGTTTGAAATTTTCCTTCGATTTTATTAATTTTATTTTTCTAAAAATCTGGAACAAGTAAAAAATCAATAACTTTATCAAATCAAACAACAAAACATTTTAGTTTTGTTTCTTACTCACAAAATGATTAATTTCAAGAATTTTTTTTTCCTGTCAGACTTTTTTTTTTTTAANCTCTCTCTCTCTCTCTCTCTCTCTCTCTCTCTCTCTCCTGATCGGTCGAACCTGAGGCCTTTCTTTCGTTCTTCCACAGCAGTTAACAGCAGATTGTTGATCTTTAAAGGCAGTTGACGCTGAAGTCTGATCCCACTTTGACTTCATCCATTTCCTGGCTGGAGTTCCTGAGGGAGGGCCGCTCAGGCAGGCCTGGGAAAGTTCCCCCCACTTTTTCCGATTACATGGACTCTTTTTAAAGGAGCTAAAGGAGCGGCTGAAGCTGCAGAGCTCCGTGTGTGTATGCATGTGTGTGTGCGTTTGTGTGTGTGTGGAGGAGAAAACACAGCGAGTCAATAAGGAGAAAACACACTTCAGGAGAGAGACAGGTATCGATGCTTTATAACAGAGGTGACTGCAGCCATTAGGCTTTAATGGAAAAATAATTCTATTACTGCATAACATGTATGTAGAGAATTCTTATTGATATTTAATGATTATACTGTATTTTACTTTTTTTTTTTTTTTTNATTTTTTTTTTTTTTTTACTTTCAACAAACTTGTTTTCTGATGTATGTGTAGCGTTTATATGCTGTTTTTGCGCTGAACTGAACTTCTTATGGATTCAGAGTGTTAAATTTGGGATTATTTTTAAATTAATCTTTTTATTATCTGTAAAATAATCCAGTTTTCTAGTTTTCTCAAAGGTCTGTAGTGAATTGGAGTGTCTGTGGTTCTTCTTTGAAAGATGATTTCTATAGTCTAGACGTTTCACTTTATTGTTTTGCTATTTTTAGTCTCTTATCATTAGTATTGTATGTATGTTTTTTATGTTTTCATCCAACAAGTCTGAAATAAACACCATGGTGTTTATTCCAGACTTAAAATAGTTTTGTTTTATTGGGGATTTACTGTTTGTTTCATTTTCATTTTTTCATATTTTTTTTACAACCAAACTGGAAATTCACTTTAAATAATGACATTAATGCCTAGTTAAATACATTTGTCTGCTGATTGGCTAAAAGTAAACCCTCTGAGACTTTCTGGTCTTTTCCTGACGGAGGAGTTTGTATCAGGACTGTTATTCTGACCGTGTGAATGATTTTCCTTCAGAAGGGAAGAAATAACAGAAAAACAAAAATAGACAAGAGTCAGAGCAGTGCTTAAAGCCCCACAGGATGTTTATCCAGTGTGTGTGTGTGTATGTTTGCATCTATGTATTACTGACAAGCCTTGCTGTCTTTTATCATTCATAACTTCCAACAATCTCCAACACATGGTTTAAGTCATAATTAAAAATAAAAAAACCTTTTCAGATTAGAAAAGTTAAAGGAGCATACCAGTGAGTTTGCATATCTGAGCCCAATAAATATTACCTGCACACGCATTACGTCATTGACAAAACATAAAACTGTATTTTTGGCATGTTATTTTACCAAATCCCCTTATGTTTCAAAATCAGATTTTGAGGTGATACACACCTTAAAATTCAATAATTCACCTGCTAACACTGATGCGTGATTGTAGAATACATGGTCGTTTTAATTTTCAGTGAAAACCGTTTTCTTCTGGGACTCTAATTTCAGGAAGAGACATAAATTTTCTTCTGTAGCTTTGTGTTGCACCAATTAAAGTTACTTTAACAAAAATTTTAATAGATTTTGTGTTTGCTGTGATCGATTATCTCTCAAGTCTCTACAAGTTGATTTTACTTTACTGTACTAGAACAAACTGAAACTATGGCAGCCTGGAAGGCAGGAAAAACAATTCTAAAATGTATTGCTCCAGAAGTTTTTTTGGAAAATAGTTGTTAGTTATGTAACATGTATGCAGGTTGTATTTATTGGGCTCAAACATGCAAAATCATCATGCATGCTCCATTAATAAAATGACTCTACAACACCGTGTATGGTCATATAAAAGGTTCAGGCTTCTCTAACCATGTGAAAAGAGAAACTGCCTTATTTCTACTCATCAGAAAAGTTTAGCACAATGTGTTTTTGTTTTAGTTGGTTGAGTTGACGTTGCTGATGTGGGTTTGGAGCCTAACAATGCTGTGAGCTCATGGAAGAACTAATAGGGGCTGCAGCTAGATACGCACGTTTCCTAGTAAAAAGACGCCATTATTCTGAAAAGGTTGGAGAAACTGAGGCATCTGTTGCGTATAGAAATGATTAAATGCTTATGCATAATCCGTGTGTTTATGAAGGCCGTTGAGGATGTTGTCGTGGAAATAAATCACAGTAATTACAGTAGGTGTTAAGTTCTGCATGCAGGCTGTGGAATAGCAGTAATTCATGCCTGTTTTCCAGCCTAAATTATTAGCATTAGCCAACAATGTTCCTAAAATTTCCGCCATCCATCCATCTCAGGAGCAGAGGATGTCCAGAGCTGACTGGTCCTTCCTGGAGCACCTGCTGGAGGAGGGCCAGGAGTATTCCACAGGCATGGGCCGTGTCTGGCTTACCGTTCTCTTCCTGTTTCGTATGCTCGTGCTGGGCACCGCCGCAGAATCCGCCTGGGATGACGAGCAAGCCGACTTTGTCTGCAACACGCGACAACCCGGCTGCACCGCCGTCTGCTACGACAAAGCTTTCCCCATCTCCCACTTCCGCTACTTTGTCCTCCAGGTCATCTTCGTCTCCACGCCAACCATCTTCTATTTCGGATATGTGGCGATAAGGGCTGGAAAGGACAAGAGGAAAGAGGAGGAAAAGGGTAAAAGCCAGGCAGGAGAGAGCAATGGAGGTAAGGGAGGAGAAACTGTGATAGAAAAGGATGATAATGAGAATGCAGAGGAGAAGAGAGGGGGAGAGGAGGAAGAGGAGGGAGGGAAAGGCAGAAAAGCCAGTAGAGCTCTTCCTGATGCTCCGAAACTGAAAGGCAGGCTGCTTTGTGCATACGCGTTCAGCATCCTGTTGAAAGTCCTCCTAGAAGTCGGCTTCATCTTGGGGCTTTGGTTCCTCTATGGCGGCTTCTTCATTTCCGCCAAGTTCGAGTGCGTGGGGCCGCCATGTCCTCACACGGTGGACTGCTTTGTGTCTCGACCCACAGAGAAAACCATCTTCACTGTCTACACTCAGGTCATCGCAGCTATCTCCCTGCTCCTCAACCTTGTCGAGCTCCTCCACCTCCTCCAGCTCGCCATCTCCCACAGACTGGAGAAACACTACCACACCCAGAACCCACTCAGCCTACCTCGAGCCGAGCAGGGGCTCGCCCAGCAAGAGGATTCAGGACTTGAAACGGAGGCGTCGTCTTACAAAGCAGGAAGCCACATTCACCTCTCCATGCAGGGTGAGGAGGCAGGCTACCCCACGCCGTGCGAGAGCTACGGAGACGTGGGGATGGAGGTGAACTGGGGGCGCGAAGACACCGGGAACGACCTGCTGCCCAGTTACCTGAACTGCATAGGGAGCATGAGGACCACACACTCCCCTCGGACCCATCCCCACAAAAAACACACACATCATTCTGGAAAAACCAGTAAGGGCATCCATAAGGGGAAGCAGAAGCATTATGTTTGATTTCAAATGTAAAAATCCTGACATCTGAGTATCACGAGTGCACAAGAACTCAGCAAATAAGGGAGAAATGAAGCTAAGGCGAAGACTGAGCAGATAAATGGACCTATTAAGATTGAAATATTTTGAGGACTCTCCCCAAGGCAAAGAAAACGAGACTCCACGACCAGAGGAGATTACAGTCATAAGACTCTTTCATGTTGCATTTAATGGCTTTTAGTACTGAATGTGACACTGCAGAGGAGTCCGTGGAGGGGCTATGGTGTGTGTGTGTGTGTGTGGGGGGGGGGGNGGGGGGGGGGAGGAAGGGTTTGTGATAGATCCAGATGTAAGCATATTCCCTGAGGTTTACGCTGTCGCCTCAAAGCTCTTTGAAGCTCTTCTTCCTCTTTCCCCATGAGTCTGTCCATGCGGCAGAATATTCCGGACTTTGGATCCGATTGAACTCCCAAGAGGATGACAGCTGCATGCAAGCAGTCATGTATGCATGTACACACGCATGCATACGTGGAATCTCGTCCTCTACTACCCGCTGACTTGTTGTCTCAAGTTGGGGTTAGGGATGTGGGAAGGCTGGGGTGAANGTCCTCTACTACCCGCTGACTTGTTGTCTCAAGTTGGGGTTAGGGATGTGGGAAGGCTGGGGTGAAGAGATGGGCAGCCAAACCATGGAATTCTGGGATTGCAGATTGCAGATGTTTGACAGTAACCAGAGAATTATTCAGGCTGAAAGACAAATCTTTGAGTTTGGGAGGGAAATCAAAATGTTTGCACACTGAATGGACTCAAAGCGGTACAGGAAGTGCAAATGATGTGAAAACATTATTAATGTAGATAGTGGGAAAAAAATACAGTGTTAATATTTATTATTTTGAATACAAATAAAGCTAAATTTTGCATATTTTAATGATGCCACTGTTATTTTACTTTACTGATGTCATTCAAATTCAATCATATATGATCATCACTCAGGAAAATGTATTTATTAAAGCTGGTGTGTGTAGTTTGTGTATTTGCTGGGTTCCATGAATTTTAACTTTTCACTGTAAAAAAAAATCTTTTATGAGACAAGACGGGAAATTTTTACGCAAATTTACGCAAATTTAAATACGCAAATATTTATGCAAATTTAAATTTTTGACAGATTTCTTAAAAATTCAAAAATGGCATTTTCCCATTTTCAAGGAAAAAACAGATCATATGACAATCAAGTGTGGAAGAGTTTTCCTAGAATTCTGCAAATAAGAATTTTGTAGAGGTTTTTTGTTTCAGTTTAAAAAATTTTCATAGTTACATTTTTGTGTATTTTTTTATGTTTTTGAGATTTTTTAAAACTTTTGTAGAATTTAGCAGGATTAAACAGCAAATCAAAGACTAGAAGTACAAAATATTATTTCTTATCTCTAAGTGACTTAACTATAGATCATACAGTATATAGATTCAAGTACAACAGCGTATTAGGGACATATAAGAAGGGGACATTATTTCGAGTTTTTAATCTCATAAATCTGCGAGTTTTGAAACTCAAAAATTTGCCAGTTTTAATCGTCTATATGCTTATGATAATTAGATGATTTTGTGCTAAAAGCACAAGATTTCTTTATTGCTAAATCTGGTGGAAAAGTATAATTTAATAAGTCATATATTTGTAAAAAAAAAAAAACCTCACAAATTTACCTGTTTAAAAACTTAAAAATTTGTGAGTTTTTAAATTTGCAAATTTGTGAGTTTTGAGATTCTACAATGTGATCTGTTTCCCTTTTTTTCTGATTTCATTGTTTGTGGGGAAGATTACCTCCAGTTTGTGGTGCGTCTGTGTACTAATCATGTAATACTTCCTGCTATCCAAATCCTGTCACAATGCTGCAGCTCAGGGAATAGCAGAGATGTGGAGGTGGATGAGCCTCCTGGTGTTATTGTGAAGGAGAAAAATAAGGCAAATAACTTTGATTTAATGGCTGTTTCCAAATCTGCAGATCTGGCTGTGCAAGAAAGAAAAGCTTTATTTATATGCCAGTAAAAGTTCATGTAAGGTGGAGCTTCGTGCTTCATGCTGGCTCTATTTAAAATCCCCCGGGGAGTCCTCGCCGTTAACGCCGTTTTCCTGGAATGCAATTGATGCAATCCAGAACTCAACACCTTCACCGTAGCTGAATGCATGTGACCGTATGTCTTCTCAGAGACACGGCGCTCTGCAATACAGCAATCATTCCCTGCAATTTGCTGAGCTGTCTCCATGACGATAAGCGGTTATCTAAAGGGGACTTATGGGAAGTTTAGCTGAGGCAGGTTCTCAAAAAAACAGCTTGAACAATGGGAGACCTAAAGAGAAATAAAAAAGAATCTAACATTTTTGCAGGAATTTTATCAAAAAAATCTAATGATTTAATAAATAAACGATGAAGACTATCCCTCAGTCTTCTAGCATGTTTTTGGTATTTTAACTTTCTCTGCAGCATCTCCTCATGTCAGGGAGAAATTGGCAGATATTCCTGAGATAGCAGATAGCAGATATCCAAACAAAGCCTACTGAAATTGCACTGTTCAATGCCTGTTCACCAAAACTTGGCCGGCATTCCAGCACAGCCTGTTATCTCAGTCCAGGTGTTGTGTATACGTGTGTGTATAAGCTTGTGTTTGTGTGCTCGTGTGTTTGTTCATGTGTGTGAGGGGTCAGGGAACAGATTGCGTTGGGCAAACTGTATCGGCCCTCGACTGCCAACGCAAACCAGCAGCGGAAGCCAGGAGCTCCATCGTCTTCATAACATGTCAAGCTGAAGAATCCAAAGCTCAGATCCATTATTTCTCCGTTCAGCTGTGAGATTTCACTGTTATTCAGTGTCATAAATATGCAGCCATATTTAGCTAAAATCAATATCCAGCTCCCATCGAATAATAAAATTCATGTCTAGACTGTTTCTCATACTTTTTTTTTTTCTTTTTCTGTCTGCATATATAGTTGTGGTATATGCCAAGATTGGCACAACCATTTTTTATATATATGCAATTTAATCTAGCAACAGACAGATAATACTGTATATAGTGCGTAGGTGAATGTGTGTGACCTTCAACTGTTTCTCATACTTGATGCAATGAGGACATCCTGATAAAGTGTGACGGAGACGATATAGATGTTTGTGTAAAGCTGTGCACATATAATGGATGGGAGTCATTGTTTGGGAAGACCCGTGTGTGTGTGTGTGTGTGTGTGTTTGTGTTTGTGTGAGACACGTCATCTGTAACAGTCATACATGCAGCCTTTGGGAATCAGCTGCCACTCTGACTGTTTCCTGACATTGTTGATGCATTTCCACATGCTGGAATAGCCACACACGTAAGCATCTGACAGACAAAGATGGCAACGCACACACATATTTCTATAATTTTGAGGATTCTTAATTGATGATTCAAACACTCATCTGTCCTTTAATCTAAACTCTCCACCCTAAATTCAACTTCTAAACCGTAAATAACCCCCAAAAGAAGCCAGAAATGACAAACATGGCCTTACTTCACAAAACTCAGACTTTCACACACATGCACACAGGCACACAGGCACACACACACACACACACACACATAAGCACACAAACAAGAAATCAGCAGGGCCTAAAATAGTAGGGTAGAATGTGAGAGAGGTCATGGAAGTCATGCAACATGTCTTTATTTGGATGTAATTGGAAATAATGTCCCAAACATAGCAAAAAGCTCTTTTTTAGAGTCAAGTGTTTATGTTATAGTGTGTATGTGTGTGTGTGAGACATAGCATCTATTTCTTCCTTCTCTATTAGCTAACATATTCACAATATGATAGACATAACAATGTATCTGTGTCACGCCCAAACAGCCCAGGTAGACGTTTTTGCTTCTATAAAACAATACAAAATTGCCTTGACGAGTTTCTAAATTTGGATTCTGGACAGGAAGTGGGTCCTTATCTGTTTCCTGTTCCTGCATTGTTACTCCCCAGGGGTTGTTCACCCTGACAATGGGGCTGCAGCGGGCATTGTTGCATTGTTTTTCCAGGCTCCCTTGGGGCTTTTGTTGACCTTGTGTCACGGTCGACGACCCATCAAAGCCGGCGAGCAACGAGGGAAATGGGCAAAGTGCCTGCTGTGTAACGGGAGTCAATTAAGAGGGTTGTTACCATTATGGCTGACAAAGATTCATGTGTGTGAGGGGAATGGGTGGGAGGTGGTGATGGTGGTGGTGGTGGTGGTGGTGGTGGTGGTGGGAGATTGCGTCTATAGCAACATGGGGGGATTCCTCTTTGTTTTATGGCTATATGAGTGTTTACGTTCCATATTTGGCTTTTATGTTTGTGTTATTTTATTTTTAGGTCTCATTTGTGGATGTGGTAATTATCCTGATTTCTCCTCTGGGGATGATAACAGCTTAAATTTACTCCGCTTAAGTAAGAGGCTCAAAGAGGAAATCAGTAATAATCAGTATAGAATTCAGCTAAGATAATGTTGTTTTTTTTATAATAAAAAGGCCAAATGATGCCAATTGTTGGTGTTTCACAAATGAAATATGGTGGAAGGCGTTCTTAAAGGACCATACTGACCATTTTGCATGTTTGAGCTGAATATATTCAATTTTCATGCATGTTACATTACTGACAATCATTTCCCAAAGCATAAAACCGTATTTCAGCTTTCCTGATATTTTGCAAAATCTCTTCAGCTTTCAAAATCAAATATTCAAGTGATACACCCACCTTAAAAATCCATGTTTCTCCTGCTAATAGTTATGCAGCCTTATGAAGTCATGGTCCTTTAAATTTTTCCATAACCGCAGGTCTTCTTTTGGGACTATATTCCCCGGTGGAGGCATACATTCACTCCACGTTTTTTTTTATTGCGCTTAAACATTAAAATTATGTAAATTCTAAAAAAAACTTTGAATACACGTCTTGTTGGTGATGATGGATTACCTATCCCAAGAATGTTTCAGGTATCAACAAGTTGATTTTAATAGCAGAATGAACTGAAACCAATGGAGGTCTGGAAGGTAGGAAAAACATTTTTAATTCACCATTCCAGTAGTATGCTTTGGGAAATGATTGTCAGTAACGTTACATGTATGAAAATTGAATATATTAGGCTCAAACATGCAAAATGACCGGTATGGTCCTTTATATCATTTCCTTCAAGGAGCATACCAGTGATTTTACATGTTTCATCCCAATAAAATATTTCCACATACACAATATGTGACCATTTTCCAAAACATTACTTGAGCAGAAAATTTTTTAATTGTTTTTCCTACCTTCCAGACTGCCATTGGTCTCAGTTCATTCACAGCAACCTAAAACATGTTTGATATGAGTAATCCATCAGTGAACAAAACATCATTCTTATTTTTTGTGGAAGTTACTAAACTTAACTGATCCAACACGGAGCTACAAGGAAGAAAACGTATTCCTCCACCAAGGAATATAGTCCCAGGAGAAAAGACAGTTGTTACTGAGATATTAAAACAACTGTGCCTTTTACAATCATCTGTGTTAGCAGACAAAATATAAAATTTTAAGGCAGGTGTATCATCTGATCATTTAATTTTGAAAGATTAGGAGGTAACAGGAAAATTAAATACAGAATGGTTGGAAGTAATGGGCTCAAACATGCAAAACCTCTGGTTTGGTCCTTTAAATAAAAGTACTAAAACTGCAACAGAAATATAGTTCAAGACAAGTAAAACTCCTGCATTCAAAATTCAAAACCTAAAATATGGCCATTTTTGGAGCGACATCTTACACTAATCACCATGATTACGTGATGTCTGACAGAAAAGTTGGTTAATTTTGTTCTTTTTTTGAGAATAAAACCTGGAAGTGTTCGGACGATGGCTTTTCTGCAAGCATTTGAGTCTGAACGTGTTTACAGTATATTTAGGCTGTTTGTCTGTGTGAAAGTTTGATATACAGCAATATTTGTATTCTGCTGTGTGTGTGTGTGTGTGTGGTTGTTCTGAGGGGATGTGGTGCCCTTCCAGCAGGCAGACGGCTCCATTGTTCCTGCAGCAGAGGGAACACCATCTCCGGCTTTCCCACTCAGGATGTTGGATTGGTCCTACTGGAGAAAAAAAANAAAAAAAAAAAAAAAAAAAGAAAAGAAAAGAAATAACAGCCTGTATCTCCTGCATGCATTATCTTCATCATCGTCATCATCCAGCAGGAACAATGCAGCACCTCCCTAAATCTCCTCCCTTCCCAGGAGCCTCGGTGTTCAGTTCCCACAGTAGTGTCCAGATCTAAGGAGTAGCCATTGTTAGTGGTTTGACATGTCTGCTGATTGTTCCCAGGAGGATGCAAGCAACGTCATTGTCCTGAACACACACACACACACACACACACACACACACACACACACACACACACACACACACACACANCCTCCCTCGCTGTAGCCAGGTAACGCTAAAAGTATCAAGAAATCGTCCACACATCACAGGTTAGTGACGTGGATCTGGCTATTCTGCTGATAGAAAACTTTTATTTTATTTTTTTGAACATATATTTATTAAATTTTCATAGATCACATAGTTTACAAAAACAAAAAAAAAGAAAGAAGATCAATACAAAGCATTGTGATCTCTAAAAAGGTCCNTAGTTTACAAAAACAAAAAAAAAGAAAGAAGATCAATACAAAGCATTGTGATCTCTAAAAAGGTCCCCAACACTACCCTAATCCACCCATCCCATTCCATCTCGCTATTACGGTATCACATCAACACATTCATTAACAAATGCATACATTTAAAAATAAATATATTGAACATATCATCAGAGCTTACAAATAATAATAATAATAATAATAAAGAATAACATGTAGAAGTGGCTTTTCAATAGTACAGAATGGAAAATTAAATAAGAGAGAAACAAAACCATATTCCTCCCTATAATAAAAAAAACACAAAGTTAAATAGAGATTAATTTTATACCATATTTATTTTAATTTATCTATATAATGCAAAAACAGGCCCCAAATTTTATAGTATTCTCTAAGTTTGTGTTGCTGATAGAAAACTTGAGATCGGGTTCGAGCCCACATTAGCTCAACGATTCAACACGCTACAGGCCAGAAGTTTGAGGTCACCCCAGATTTTTAAGAAAACCATCAATACACTTTTTGCTTTACAATTTATTACACAGGAAATGACAAAAATACATAAAATAAATGTAACTAATTAGTTTTTGAGAAGAATTTGTCAACATCAAAGCACTTTGAAGTCATTTCAGGCTCAGACTTTGGTTTCGTCAAACTAACCCTCTCTGGCCAATCAGAATTCTCTAAACCTTTTGCTTCTCTTTTGAATGGATGTAATTTTGGCAACATTTTGATGAATGTTTTGGATTGTTTCCTGTTGAAGAATGAAATTTTGACCAATAATTGGTAAACTGGATGCAACAGCATGAGCAGACTGTGTAGCAAGTTAATCCCAAAATGATGTGGGAGAAGGCAGACAGCAGACAATTGAATAGAATGTTAAAGGACCATACCACCCATTTTTCATGTTTGAGCCTAATATATTCAATTTTAATACGTTACATTACTGACAATCATTTTCCAAAGGATAAAACTGTATTTCAGCTTTCCTGATATTTTGCAAAAACTCTTAATATTTCAAAATCAAATATTCAAGCAATACACCCACCTTACAAAATTGCTAATAGTTAGGCAGCCTTTTGAAGTCCCAGTCGTTTAAATTTTTCGATAAACGCAGGTCTTTTGGGACTATATTCCCTGGTGGAGGCATACATTCACTCTGCGCTCTTTATTGTGCTTAAATGTTAAATTACAAAAGTTTGAAAAAAAAAAAACCTGAATACACGTCTTGTTGGTGATGATGGATTACCTATCCCAAGAACGTTTCAAGTATCAACAAGTTGATTTTAATAGCGTACCAGAATGAACTGAAACCAATGGCGGTCTGGAAGGTAGGAAAAACATTTTTAATTCACTGTTCCAGTAGTATGCTTTGGGAAATAACTGTCAGTAACGTTACATATGAAAATTGAATATATTATATTATTAAACATGCAAAATGGGGGGTATGGTCCTTTAAGACACATCAGGAGTGCTGCACTAATAGACTGATGCCTTCATTACTAATCATACTGGCTGCATAATGTGCTCTTCTTGACTAATTCTTCTTGAAAACTATTTAGTTACATTTATTTTCTGTATTTTTGTCATTTCCTGTGCAATAAATTGTAAAACAAATAGTGTATTGATTCTTTTGTTTTTTTAAATCTCAAACTTCTGTCCCGTAGTGTAAATCTGGCCCTCGTAATTTTTCCCATTTCACTAGCTGGCAGGGTAATATAGCGGAACCTCTCCTGGCAAACTGGAAAGGTTATCATCCATTAAGAGGCTCCTGGGGCTGAGGAGAGACGGATCTTTCTGTTTGATTATTAAAAGCAGGAAAGGCTGCAGGGCCGGAGCAAACGTGTCAACAAGATCGTTATTACAGCTCCAAAAGTGTGTAAATCAACACAAAGAGCCTCTTAGTTTTCTCGTTCTGGAGCTTTTGTGGCAGCAGTAACGCTTTATTTTGAAAAATCGTGATGGGTGCTTCGTGTTGATGTGATGACCACATGGCTGTTTTAACCAGAAGAGCTGAGCTGTGAAAAAACACAAACCAAAAAACATTTGGAATAAGAATGTGAATGATTGTTTTTGCTGGACTAGCATAAACATTTTTGTGAGTGGGATTATAAAAATATATTTTAGCCTCACATTGATCTACTTTTGGCTTTTTATCAACAGGTTTTTTTTTTTCACATAGCAATCCACTAAATAACTTTAAAGGACCATTTTAAAGGGACATTTTTGCATGTTTGAGCCTAATATATTCAATTTTCATCCACGAAATGTTACTGACAATCATTTCCCAAAGCATACTACTGAAACGGTGAATTAAAAATGTTTTTCCTACCTTCCAGACCTCCATTGGTTTCAGTTCATTCTGCTATTAAAATCAACTTGTTGATACTGGAAACGTTCTTGGGATAGGTAATCCATCATCACCAACAAGACGTGTATTCAGGTTTTTTTTAAAAGTTATGTAATTTTAGTGTTTAAGCTCAATAAAAAGCGTGGAGTGAATGTATGCCTCCACCGGGGAATATAGTCCCAAAAGAAGACCTGCGTTTATGGAAAAATTTAAAGGACCGTGACTTCATAAGGCTGTGTAACTATTAGCAGGAGAAACATGGAATTTTAAGGTGGGTGTATCACTTGAATATTTAATTTTGAAAGATTAAGAAATTTTGGAAAATATCAGGAAAGCTGAAATACGGTTTTATCCTTTGGGAAATGGTGTCAGTAACGTTACGTGCAAGAAAATTGAGTATATTAGGCTCAAACATGCAAAATGGGTGGTATGGTCCTTTAAAATCCCAAAATAGGGCTTTCGTCAACATTTTGATCTATTTCTCATGAACAAAGACGTCAGTCTTAATGAAAAAATTCTGGGATATACATGTCATGATGGACTATCAGTAGAGATCCAGATATTGATCCTTAAAATACTTAGAAATCACATATATGGGATCACTTCCATTAACTTACATTAAATAAGGCAGAAACAAGCAAGGTTTCAACATATCTTCAACAGTTATATAGAATATAGTGAATATAATCCAGATGATATCTGCAATACCACTGTAAAAAATAATTTGCAGAATAAATCTCTTTTAAGCAGCTGATTTTAAAGTTAATGACAGTAAAAGTCTGGAATAATATTGGCCAAATCAAGCAAAATGAGAGGAGTGTTGGGCCTGTAAATACTTTCTACAGCCTTCATCATGAATGTTTTACTTAGCATTGACAATCCAACGCTAACTATTCTGTCTACAAGCATTAAAAGCACCAAATATACACTTTATCAATCACTGTGGCATTACTAGCTTATGCATAATTAAACATGGCCAGTTAGCTTTGTCTAAGTTATGATCACAAATAGATTGATCTTTTAGCCCACAAAAATACGCTTTCTTCTTTTTAATCCACTTTGTGCCAAAGTCAGAAGATTTAACGGACACAGATCAAATTCCTGGAAAGTGTTCAGATTCCAAAGTCTATAATGTCACACAGGAGACATGTTTATCATCGCTTTGTCCATTTGTCCACCTCTGTCCATTGAAAATAATTTCCTCCTAGAAGCTGAATGAGCCCAGTCAGCTTCCTTCCTGTCTTTGATGTTAATTTCTGTCTTTGGCTGTAGTTTTGTTTCACATTATGACTGTTTTTATTACTGAGCCACAGATGCAGGGGGGATAAAAAAAAAAGCTCCATATTTCCTATAATTCTCTTTATTTCTTTATTTGATGTCATCATCACTTCAAATGTCAGCAGTACATAAATTTTCAACAAGTACAAATATTCATATTCTTACATTCAGTATGATCATACGATATAATTCCAGACTTTCGAAAATGAAAGTATACCAGATAGCGTTTAACGGTACCGCAGATGATCAGACTCGCCAGCTGAAACTTCCTGAGAGATTTCCCACACTCGTCTCTTTTTGTCTTGTGCCATCATGAGAAATTACATCCTTTCTTCATCAAACAGAAAAGAATTAGAGACACTTTCTGACACAGTGATGACATGAAAAATCACTTTTTTTTCCCCTACACAAAAGGACACGCGTTTTAATAAGTAGGACAGAGAATTTGTGTCAACGTCCCACAACTAGACATAAATATAACAGAAAGGTTCTCTTTGTTCCTTCTGGTTGTGGGAGTTTAAGCTGAGAGCAAACAGACGAGCAAAACCTCACCATCCATCCAGCTTCAGAAGACAGCCACAGATTCCACATGCAGTCCTTGTAGTCACGGTGTATTTGATTACAGGGTTCAGATATTGATCAGTCCATGAAACAAGCATGTGCAACAGTGATGAAAAGGTCACAGTCGAAATCTGACTGTTTTTCTTTAATTCAATAAAATACTAAATATTGGCTTTGCCGATGATGTTCAAGCTTCAAAACGTTCTTGAGGCGTGCCGATGGATTTGGCTGGTCAGTAAGAGGAAGTGTTAGCATCTAGCTCGCTTCTAGCTCACTCCTTTTCACCCCTCAGCTCTGTCCTCCACTTGGGAAAGGGCAGATGTGCGTCTCTCACCCCGGGCTCAGTTAGCTCTTTTCGGGTCGGTTCCTGTTCAGAGCTGCCCTGGGTGTGAACTCCAGTTTCTCCTTCAGGCTGAGTACCTGGGTGCTGTCCATCCCTACTTGCTCCTGCAGCTTTCTCTCCTCTCTCAGTTCCAGGATTCCCTTTTCCTCCGCTCGAGGTTTGGGGGTCCCTCTGATGAACCACTCCAGGTGGTAGCCCACTGCCCCAACCACAAAGGCCACGGGAAAGGTGACGTAAGGGGCATAGGTCCGCATCGCTGTCCAAATGACAGGCCACATGACTGCACACCGCTCTGGCTGGGCAAATCTATGAGTCCTCCATGAGAGAAAAAAGTAATATAATCAGTGGATTCTGGTTTATACTGTGGAAAAGCTTCATCATAGCTGCCCCATTAAATTAAGAAAGTGGCCTCAAAAGGAAGTTTTTGGGTGCCTTTTTTTATGTAGAGCACCTCTACAACCTCCATCTCAGTCTCATCTGACTCCAGTTAGTTAATGAAGAAGTCCTTTCTGCATTTATTTTTAAAACCTAGATTCATTCACTGTTGACAAGAGCAAGGACGACAATTTCTTGCAGAATTTGTTTGAATGTCATTGGGATTAAAACCACAGCATTTTATAAGTAACTGATACAGAAATCCAGTTCACTAACTTTTTCTTGCAGCTTAGAATCACCTAATCAAAACTAAAATCATAATATTTAATCAATTTGTTTTTATTTTAATTGTATTTTTATTTATATATTTTGTAAGTGGACGTTACGGTTAGCAAAATGCAAACATCTTTAACATCACCCTAACCAGTTCTGTCAGTGTGTTGCTCACACAAAAACATTTATGTTGATGCAGAAAAAACAAAATCTGCATGAACTTTTATAACATCAGTAGCCTAAAATGGATATTTAAATGTGCAACTGCTGCAATTTGTATTTATTACACTAATATCACAATAACTGCTAAGACATCAGCCAGTGACGTAACCAGACTGTCCTTGTGATGCCCTCCTCACCAACAGAAACAGCTCAACACAAAATAAATGGCGGAATCCAAAGAAAAATTTCAAAACTACAGGGAAAAATTACTTAAATGGACAGAATAAAACAAAATAGATCGTTATATTCCTTATTTTAAGGTTAGCTAAGCTGCCAGTTTATTAATATATAACCCTGTTCTCCTCGGTACGTGACGTTGTCAAGATACCTTTAATGATCACGAAATACACAAAAAACCTTTAATGATCATGCAATTTTATGATAATTCGCGTTTATATGTGTGTTGAATGTTTGCCGAATTGAAAAGTGGTTTTTCGTGATTCGTAAAAGTTATACGGTTGTGTTGTGGGATTTAAAGTACTGTGCATTTAAGCGAGGAAAAGTACACATCAGCAATTGTCTTACGAAGTTTGGTACGAAGACAGAACATGTCAATAGCAAACTTGACATGCATCTGAAACAATAAAACAGTCAATAAAATCATTTCTAGTGTATAAATTTACTTTATATACCTTCCTACATTATTCAGAAATCAGATGTATTTATCCCGGTAATGTATAATAATGTGAACCTCTCACCTTCCCTGTTAACACGCTGACGGTGCGATACTGCTGATGTCATTTCCGCCTGACTTCGACTTAGCTTCCTGGTTCAATTTGATTGGCTGAAAAAAACAACAACCCTGAACTTTGTGTTTTAGCACCCCCTGGCGGTCAAAATAGTTAGTACACTACCAAGAGGACCTAAAGCTGTATCATACATACATCAAATGTCCCTAGATTATGTGAGAACGTGGCTGTGTATTATGGTGAATTTTATTTTGATTTATATCATATTTATTCATATCGTATGTTTTATATATAAAAAGCCCATGAATGGTTTCTATATGTTCCATATTGTTACTTGAAATAATTCAGTTGTATTACATTTAAACATTTTTACGTTTCTTATCAAGCTGAGAAACAAAATGATCCATTCAAACAAAATGATCCATTCAAACAAAATGATCCTGTCAAACAAAATGATCCTGTCGAACATGGTATAAAAAGGCACAGACAGGCTTTGCTTGTGTTTACTTTAATTTCTTCTGTGGGATGCAGAGAAAATGTGACAACACTAATCCATGAATGGCCTACATAAATAAATAAATATTTTACCAAGCTACTAATTTCTGGGGTTTTGAATCAGCAAGTGTTCCTTATGCTTGATGACACACTTTTCCAGCAATCACGACCAAATGTTTACCATATAGTTATATTCATGCTGTGTATGAGCAGCTCTGACTCATTTTTGGTGCCAAAGTCCTATTATTATTACTTCAAATGCCTGCAGAAATAGAAGTTGTGATAGAAATAGTAGTCCAAATGTTTTGTAGGCAAATACAGAAATCTGTGTGGGTGAAACAAAATGTCTGTGAATTTGCTGGACTTTTATCAGTTCTGTTGGATGACATGTACTAATTCCCGCCAGTTCTATTTTACAGACATCTCCTGCCAAGTTATTTAGAATCAGATGTGAATAATAGAAGTGTAATAATAATTGAGATTTAAAGCTGCTCGAGCCAAGATTAAGTAAAATATCACATCTTGTATTGGTTCAAATCATAAACTGGAGCCGGCAGAGGAGTGCATCCCATTTTTCTAACTGAATGTTACTGATGGTTAAAAAAAAAAAGTAGTGAATCTGATAAACCAAAAAATAAATAAATAAAATACTGCTGTTGCACTTTATATACAATTTTCAAGCATGTTGCACCTCTGGCCATACTAGTAAGTTCCAAACTTTCATCTAAAAGCATTTTAAATCCACATCTATTTCAACATGGCATGAGGACGGCAGGGAGGATATGACAGAAGGTGTGTTTAAGGAACAGAGAGTGCTTGGTTTAAATCCAGATTAAGATGGAAGGAGAGATGTAAGGAGATAAATGTGAGATGATCGAGAGGATTTGATGGACTGCTTCTGATTTGGAGCAGAACTGTTTTGTGTCAGTCTGCACTCGAAAGAGGAAAAGACTCTAAATCACTGATTTGGGGTAAAAGTCATGACTAAGGTTTGAATTTCATTAACTACCCATCAGTGCTGTTAAATGAAACAGTTGCTGTTGTAACTGCAGTTTTGTTGGGATGAAGGATCATGGAAGGATCATATTTAGGTGTTTGTATTTATGCATTTATTCATTCTCTTGCTTTTAAGACCAGATACTCTTAACTTCTCGAGAAGCAGAAATGTGCCTAACTAAGGCTGTAATAATATAACTCCAGACAGGTGTTGATTTTAACATTAAAATCCTTACTAATGTAGCTCTCTGTATTCAAGTTGTTCATCAAAAATATGAATACATGGATAATATTATATAAAAACATTTATTATTTAGGCATATTCAATGTAATATGGCATGTTACAGATTTCAGTAATTATACGTTGGTGGAGTGTATACAACAATATTATTTCTAAATATAAGCTTAAATGAATTTGTTACAGATCATCCCTGGTAAAGTCCCATTAACCATGAAGAGGGAATATTCTGCTGGTATTAGAAAATTAATTACACAGTGTTGCATGCAGTAATGCCAATACAAATGTGCAAGCATTGCATGGAAGTACCATCTGGAATGCTGATTACTCCTGATATATTGTAAATGAATTCAAGAAGGTGCATTAAATTGCACCTGTACATGTTGAGGCTGAATGTGAGCAGATAATATATATATATAATACTGTTCAGCACGTTGCTGTACTGCAATCAAATGCTAGTACTCTATGAGCAGAGAAATACTCTCGTCAATTTTGAGTTGCTTTAATTTTCTTCCTTTTTTCTTCCAGTGAAGACTTCACTGAGCTAACTGATCGTAATTCCAACCCGAGTCATATCTGCATTAAAAGTGAGTGGTGGTCAAGGCATCTGGTGGTATATGGTATGGTAATATATGGCAATCCTAAAATCTATGCGGTGACAGATGCTGACCTCTGGTAAAACTTCAGTCATTCAGAAAAGCATTTATCTCCTCCTTATAAACACTCACTGAACTTTATTCAAGTCCATGCTAGATTTTATCTTTTTACATCAAAAAGCTGGAATATTATGTACTGGCACATGTATATACTGCATATCAAGCATTTGGGCACTTTTTGGACATTTTAACTGATGAGAACCTGAACATGGAATTATGTGTCCACAGTGCTGTGGGATATTCAGTGCAAAGAGGCTCATATGAGCCTGGTGATGGCACCAGACAGGAAATCCTCATAACTCAGGCGAATGTTGCCCGACATGGCCGTGTCCCTCTCTCGGAAGACTTGGGTCATGCTCTGGAGCTGTGTGCACACCTGGATGAAGCGGTCCAGCTGCATGCCAGGTCGCGTGCCTCGAATGCTGAAGCGTCCCACTAGTGTCTCAGAGAACTGTGGACTCAGGTTGTAGCCCATCTGGGCAAGTGCTGAGGACCAGAGGCGTATGAAGAGAGGGATGAAGAAAAAAAAAAGAGAGAACAGGAAGAAATTAGTGACAAGTGTTTCATAAATTGGTTTTATTTGTGATGGTGATGCTGCACATTACAGTTAACTTTGATTATTAAATATGTTGATGTTCAAAACTGCTCCATGTAGCATCTTTTAACACAGACCTTGGTGGAGCTCCATGGCACTGATGCAGCCTGAGCGGTCTCGGTCGTACTGCTGGAACAACGCTCTCCACTGCTGCATGAAGTCCCAGAGCGCAGAGAACCCAAACACGTCCATACGACCTGATTGTGTCTTATCAAACATGTCTGACAGGAAACAAGCAGAAATGTTCGCTCAAGACATGTTACTTTTGTGTACAAATATCCTTAATATAAAAGGCGTTTAAAGGACCATCCCACCATTTTGCAGGTTTGAGCCTAATATATTCAATTTTCATACATGTTACGTTACTGACAATCATTTCCCNTTGCAGGTTTGAGCCTAATATATTCAATTTTCATACATGTTACGTTACTGACAATCATTTCCCAAAAGATGAAACTGTATTTCAACTTTCCTGATATTTTGTAAAATCTCTTAATCTTTCAAAATCAAATATTCATGAGATACACCCACCTTAAAAATCCATTTTTGACCTGCTAATAGTTACGCAGCGCCTTATGAAGTCACGGTCGTTCATAGTTTTCAATAAACGCAGGTCTTCTTTTGGGACTATATTCCCCGGTGGAGGCATACATTCACTCCACGCTTTTTATTGAGCTTAAACACTAAAATTGTGCAATCGAAAAAAAATGTGAATACACGTCTTGTTGGTGATGATGGATTACCTATCCCAAGAACGTTTCAAGTATCAACAAGTTGATTTTAATAGCAGAATGAACTGAAACCAATGGAGGTCTGGAAGGTAGGAAAAACATTTTTAATTCACCGTTCCAGTAGTATGCTTTGGGAAATGATTGTCAGTAACGTTACATGTATGAAAATTGAATATATTAGACTCAAACATACAAAATGGAAGGTATAGTCCTTTAAAGGCCCACACCAAAGCCAAAATAAAGTATTTTCTTTATTTATTATTGGAGTTTCGGCTCCTGTTGTTTTCAACACCACACTTTTTTTTTCAAATGGTGTTAGTCATTGCCTGAAAAATGCCAACGGAATGTAGTGACACTCACAGGAAGAACAGCCACTAACAATCACGAGGTAATCATTCCTTCAGTTTAGAGATTCATAGTTGCCTAAATTGCTGCTTTCAGAGAGCGAAGAGCTTCCATTCCGCGGCATAAGAACCTCTAGTGCCGTCTGCAAATCATTTCTGAATCTCCGTCCTCCATCGCTGCCTTGCTCCTGCTTGCTGACGTAAACCCACCCTGCCTTCCTTTCCCCAGTAACACTTTAGCCTTTTGCCCGACCTTTCCAAAAATCATTTCCTCTTTCTTTGTGCTGTACTCCTTCAAGTCCCTCTGGGTATTTTTTTAAAGTTTTGCATTGTGTCATTCTGCCTCAGGAAATGATGTAAAAATACTTCTAAGCAACTCTTCCTTGAGAAATCACCACGCTGTGACTTACTGATCATCATGAGGCAGGTCTCATCGTTGAAGGTCGACCAATTGGAGTTGACCAGCGCCTGCTTGAGCTCCCTCAGGGTGATGAAGCCGCTGTGGTCCGTGTCAACAGTCTGGAACCACTGGAATGCCTCTGGGTTAACACCAGGGGGGATGTTACCTACGGGAAAGTACCAACCTCAAACTTACTCACGTCATCATCAGTAGAGAGAAGAAGAGGAGAGTACTGATAGGATGCTGGTTGCAGTGTGAAGATAAGATAATGGCAGGGTCAAAGTTGAGGGAAAGGCATCTCGGTGAGAGTGAGACAGTGTTGGTGTAAGAAGCCAGTACCTGAATTGGTGAAAGAGGAGAGAAAGTGTTACAAAATAAGGTGTGAGATGAGGGGAGTGATGGAGGGAGGGCTTACTGTCAGACATATGAATGGGAAGGGAGGGATAAGTGACACCTGTAAGCCAGGCTCTGATGGATTCTGTCCCTGTGGGGAGCGATAGCAACATAGGCTATCAGGTTTTGACTTAGGCGTAGCTGTTACAGGAAACATTGTCATCTCACGCACACACATACACACACAAACTCTTTACCCATCTGTCTTTCACTCTCTCAAGCCCTCACTCAGTATTACCCGAGTCATCACTCCAGCCGTGTAATCCTGCTGGGGAGGAACAAACTGAACCCCCGCCTCTACACAACTGCCTGAGCCATGGAGTGTGAACGTGAGTCAGTCTCTATCCATCATCCCACCAGAGAGTGAGAGAAAAAATAGAAAAAAGGGAGAAGTGGGAATGATAACATATCTACAGTCTCATGTTCGGCATGTGTTCGCTCTGAGTCAGCTCCCACTCCCACAGGCAAAGGTACCACAGATGCTTATATATGTCAAACCTCAGCCAAAAATCACCTGCAGGAGCATGCTGTCCATACGGTCCTCTCTGAGGCTGTCCCCCATAACCCCTGTAAGATCCACTGGGGGCACCCCCTGGTCCAGGACCATACTGCCCTCCATGACCTTGTGCTCCGTATCCACCATAAGGACTCCCTGGTGCTGCACCTCCATAAGGAGCTGAGGGGGGAGGCCCATAGGCACCACTTCCTCTCCCATAAGAAGAACCTGGTGGTGCGCTGCCTCCTCTTGGATATCCCTACAGTGAGAGACCAGGGCAAAGTTCATCAAGATTGTATTACAGATGGAAAAGAATAGCTACGTAAAGCTGGTTTTAGCCTCTAAAATACTTACAAAAGAGCCTTAGCATCTGTTTTCACTTCTGTATGTAGTTTATGTATTCATAGAAAAAGCATCTATTTAGTCATGGTGACGTTTTGCTCAGAACTACCATCGATACCTCCAAAATAGTAACAAACAAGACTGATGTTTAATTAAAAAGAGGGAAACTATTGTAGGAACAAAATTACAGTAACGTTATCACCGTTTTAATTAATAAACCATCACACTTTAACAAATTTCAGCGTAGCAAAGTCGTTAGCATTCGTAGTAACACCCTGCTACTCACAGCTATCTGTAGCAGCCAAATGAATGCTTGTTTTTAACTCTCTGACAAACATTACGTCATATACAGATATCTCACTTTTTCTATAGTATAAATAATTTATTATAATTAACTAATAATTACACAAAGTGGAATATTTCGATACCTGACCGTAGTGGAAACTCATGTTGAACTGATTTTACTTCCTTCAACCACGTAGCAGCGAAGGCGGGACTGCAACGCCCAATCCAGACCAGCTATTGGTGGAGACACCTGTCTGTCAAACCTTCACCAGCTCCTGCCGCTTCTGATTGGGCAGCAGAACGGAAACGTNAGACACCTGTCTGTCAAACCTTCACCAGCTCCTGCCGCTTCTGATTGGGCAGCAGAACGGAAACGTGAAAGACTACGGAACGGATGAGTCCGTTTTGTTTAAAATTCTAATTTTCTGACTCATCAGTATCTGTTCACAGGGTTGTTTTTTTTTTTTTTTTTNTTTTTTTTTTTTTTTGGTTTTATCAATTTTTTTTTTATCCAGTTCATTTAAAAGTAACTCAAACTTTGTTTATTTGTCTAAGCTCATATTCTCAACTCAATAATAACAAATCAATAACCCTAAAGCATTTCGTGTTCAAGGCTGTTATTAATAACTAGTAGTGGTAGAAGTAGTGGTATTTAATACCCATATCTTCACATTTTTTTAATTAAGTTTATTTAATTTTTTTATTGTGTTATGTCAAATTAATCAAAAAGAATAAAATGCACACGCCAAAATGTTTTACAGTGCAATAACTTCATAGATAACAACTATAAATACAGTATTAAAAACATAATATAACCTGATAAGAAACATTTTATATGTAAAACTTACTTCTTTTCTTGAGAAAATATAAGCTTATTTATTAGCATAAAAATAAAAGCAGCTCAGATTTTTCACGGGTATGCATCATGCATATACTCCATGTATCATACATTTTAGGATTTATGATGTAGTGGGAGAAAAAATGTCACCAGAATTCAATGTAAATTCTAAACAATAAAGAACACTGTCTTTATATTTGTATATATAACAATAAAATCCACTCAAGTGATTTTGATTAGTAGTGGGGTACATTAAAAGTACAGTAAAGTGCTCTGCTTTGCTATCTTATGCTGTATCTTGTTTATTCATTAGGGGGCAGTGTGTATCTTCTAGGAACATAGTACTCATATTTACATACTGTACTTGGGATACTTTGACACTTTATCAACTTGTTCTTTACTGATAACTTGAACATATACATACATGGACAATAAAATTAAACATAAACACACACACATGAAGACATACATGCATGGGTGAATGTATGGGTTGTGCATTCTTGCATAAAGTCATTTAACATGAGGATATTTACAGAACATCTGATAAAAATCTCTAGATTAATATATATTTATCTCTTCTGTGCTGAACAGACTCTTCAGAGAGTCTACTGAAACCATTTGCTGTATTATAAATCAATGGCACTCAGGTTACATCCCTCAGTCTTTCAACATGCCTGCCATCATGTTGCGTGTCATTTTTTTTCCTCAGAGGGCTCCTCCTCCTGCTTGGCATTGCTGAGGTTCTGGATAGATGCCGTGGTGTCGACTCTGACTGATGCTTGCAACCTGAACCCTGACCGGGGTGCAGCCAGTGCTTCCATCTCATGCATGTCAGTGAACATCCTCCTTTCTGGCTTGTGCTTCCTTCCAATTAATTTCTGGATGCGTTTGCAGATGAGGTAAATCATCTCGCAGATGCACATGAAGATACAGATAGCAGAGGAAACCACCATGAAGATGGTGAAGATCTTCTTCTCAGTGGGACGTGAAATGTAGCAGTCCACTACGTTGGGGCACGGCTCCAGGGAGCACTTGGACAGGCGGGGCATGTCGTATCCTTCGTAGACGTAGTACAGGATGTAGAGGAAGCCAGCATCAAAACCTGCCTTGAATATCAGGCTCAACTTGAAAAAAGTCAGACAAAGAAAAGTTAAACAATTGATCTTTGAGAGATATGACCATGAGAAAACCAATTATGAGAACTTATTACAGATATGTCTACTTATTCATCCATGAGGACTGAATTTCTGTTTTAGTTTTCTATTATTCTAAACCAGAAACAAACTTCAGTATTCTTTGTACTTACTAGGTATGTCCACCACAGTCCTCCACGTTTCTTCCCAGGGTTGGCATACAGATGAACACCCTTGTGTGAGGTGGTATATTGCAGGTCTTTCATCTCTCTGAACTTGACATGCCCCACCACCATCATGGACGGACAGGTGACAAAGATGAGCTGCAGAGCCCACAGGCGGATGTGGGAGATGGGGAAGATGAAGTCGTAGCAAACGTTGCTGCACCCCGGCTGGGCCGTGTTGCAGACGAAGTCCTTGCTCTCGTCTCCCCACACACGCTGGGCCGCCACGACGAACACCATCACCCGGAAAACGAACACCATGGAAAGCCAGACACGGCCAAAGGCGGTGGAGTACTTGTTGACTCCGCTGAGTAAGGCCTGTAGGGCAGACCAGTTCATGGCTATTGGCTCAGAAGGGCACAAGCAGATGCAGGAGGTGGATGAAGGAGCTCCTCAGGAAACCTGGGAATGAGGATTGGGTGGAAATAGTTGAATTAGGTTCTTTATGATCTAATCCTGAGCAACACAAAATAAATAATCAAATAAATAAGGAAAAGGGGCAGGACTTCAAATTTCCTTTTTTCCCCCTTTCTTTTGTTTTTAATCTCTAAGACAGAAGACAAAACTTTTTCCTGCATTTTAATCGTCAGGTTTCTGGAGCAATTTTTGACATGCATACACAGAAGTTAAATAAAAGTTGTTTTTCCTCACACTATGACACTGTTTTTTGTGCAGTAAACTGTGTGAATTTTAAAATCAATACATTTAAAATGTTCAGTATCCCAACACAAAATACATAATGTTGTAGCTGACACACCAGTCTTCTTCATCAGATATGTGATACTTTGGCAACTGGAATCCATTTCATATACATTCATAAAGCCCGATCTTAAACCAAACCAGTTGTCCATGAGCCTTTTGGTTTTCTAACGTAGCTGGATTCACGACGCTGTGGAGTCTTGCTGAGAAACTCCTGCTCAGAAAGGAGTCCACTGACTTGTGAAACCTGAAAATATGTAACTTGTGCACTAACATAGACTTGTGTAAGAAGAAGCGCACATGTGGTCACATTGTATGTACGGTATGCCTGAGTTCAGTACCTCAAACATTTAGTTTACCTCGACTAGTACTAGGTTGCATATGTATTTTATTATTTATTATTATTGGGATTTGCAACTGGTTGCAAATTTATGTTACATAAGAAAAGAAAAGCAGATACTGAATCACTAATACTGATAAAGAAAACAGAAGGCAAAGGACAAATGCCTGAGGAAAGGCAAGTCAGCCCATCCAGGTGAATTAACAAAATAAAACAAACTTTATGTATTCAAAACAATACATGAAGGTGTCATTATAATCAATCAAGCAGAGCAAACACAAAATCTATCTATGACCATCTTTAAAAAAAAATGGACGACACCCTTTTGCGTTATTTTAATTTTATTAGCTGTATTTTATTCATTACAAAATGTGATTGCTATTATTTATTTATTTATTTATTTATTACCTTGATTCCATTGTAAGTGAGATTTGGAATCTCTAACGGTTCTTACCAGATAAAACAAATAAATTAATAAATACATGAATAAGAGAATTATGTGTGCCTAATACCGATAATCACGGCTCCGTTCCATTTAGTTGTGTCATTAGCCATGACAGTGAGCTAGCATGCATTATACGAGTTCCCGGTCTGTGTCACCCCTAAATGGAACGCACCCCGAAATCTCATTAGTTACACCTGTGTTTGACAAAGCGAAATGTGAGCCGTGAGGAAAGTATAAAAGCCAATTTTCTAACCATGGAAGGTTTTTTTCTTTCTTTTTCTAAAGTAAATAATGAAGAAAAGTTTCCTCCTCCTCCTTCTTCGTTTCCTGTGGAATCTAAATCGAATCTGGTCTCTGGATTTTAATAACGCGGCGAATGCTTTGGAGCAGAAACTTGTTCCAGGTAAGACAACTTACTCTGTTACTAAAGTTCTAAAGTTGTACAGAAAAAAAAATCTTATTTTTAAAAAGTAATTTTGTTGTTTTCCTTTACGTTTCTTTGTTTCTAAATGTTAAAATGTCCATAGAAAAGTGGGAAACCAAACTACGTTTTTAAGATACAGATACGGTTGGTGTTATTTAAATTAAAAAAAAAAAAAANTAAAAAAAAAAAAAAGGAAAACTTTATTTGTAGACAATATGCCACAAAAATAAACTAATTAAAATCAACAAAAAGACTAGAAAACAGATCGAAATATAAATGATGGCTGAAGGAAAGTTTTTTTTTATTTATTTTATTTTTTTTATAATTTCTTAAAGATGTTCGTGGAAGAATACCAAAATTCAGTACATGTGTTCTGGTTACTTACATTCTGATGTCCTGTGATGTCTAATTCCTTTTTAAATTATGGTATTTAATGAAATTGCACTTTTTAAAATGTGGTTACTCTTTAAACTTAAAAGTAAATCATGTATTTTTCGGAGAGGGTTTTTTTAATGCCTAACTAAAGTTTCAGCTTTTGTCAGGTTGCATATGTATTTTATTAAGCTACAAATGCTAAATACAAATAATAGACAAATGCTAAATAGAACTAACAGACACAGCTAAATAATAACAGGAAGAATAGAAACTTTGTACTTATAATGGCTTTAGAGCTGTTGTATTCTAAACCTAATAAATAAAAACAAGAAAGCACCAATTTTGTAGCTGAAACAGCTATCTGCTGGGTGAAACTACAAACAGACGCCATTTTTTAAAATTGTCTTGTTGCAGTTGGTCTGGATTTCTTTTCAAACCGACTCATTACATATCAGTGAGTGAGTCATCATCTGAGCCTCCCTTCACAATAAAGACAAACCAATACTCTGCTCTATTAGACGGCTGTTTGAACAGTGTGACTGAGCAGCCAGCCACTGTCATCCCCATAATCCCAAATGCCAATTACATTCTTTGTTCTTCAAAGAGCTGTTAAAGGATATTTCATTCAGAAATGCAAATCATGCATACTGTGCTGTGGGAGCTGTGCTGTATGAGAGGATGGGAATTCAAATATTTCCTTGTGGACCCAATAGTCAGAAAATGTGTAGACTTTAAAGATGGACTGTATAGTTTGTCTGCTGTGCGCTTTGCTGAGTCCATTTTCAGATTTCTTGACAATCTGTATGTGGATTCTCTTTCTCTGTGAGGTTTGGAGGAAGGCTGGGCGAAGGCTTTATGATATTCAAGATGATATGAACAAGGTAACACTGAACAATATTGTACTGGCGACTGTAGAAGTAAACAATACTGTAAACTGTGACAACATGATTTAAAGTGAATAAGTGTAAAAGTAGACAGTAGAAAGTATAAATAAGTAAATCCTGTAATGTTTTAGGGTGTAAGCAATAACTCAGACTCACTTGAAGACATTTCTAGTCTTCAGTAGTGTATAAAATATTATAGCATCAGCAAATAAAATGACTGATGATGTCTTAAGAGCTGATCTTTGGCAGGTTGTGATATTCATATCTTGCAGGGCTCCATGCCTCTATGATGCTCTGAAATGCACCACAAGCCTGTGATTAAGGTAATAAAAAATCAACTGAAGTGATCGTAGCAGCTAGGCTAACACTATTCATACTTGGCAAAGAAGTCTCAACTGTCAAAAGTCTCCACTTTGCTAATTCCCCTACACCATTTGTTTTTTTCTGTCAGCACAGCTAGCTAATGCTCCAGCTAAGCTTGACTTGAGTCAACGTCACAAATCAGCTGCTTGCTTTGCCTCCTTTTGTGAGTTTCTTGTTTACCCAAGTGTTCCCATTTCTGTTTCAAGAAACAAATTTCTTGTGTTCCCAATTTTAGCTGTTCACCAGTTAGCCTTGTAGCCCAACCATTTCCAAAAACTTTGTAGGAACTAATTTGTCAGGGGCTGGCCTTCCGCTTTCAAGCATGCTTGCATGGTTTCATCTTCTTGCGCAAGTTATGATATCGTGAAAGATATGTATCAGCTTTAGTTGGGAGGTTGTCTTGAAGTCATGATGCCTGTATGACGGTGAGCTCATGGAATGTGCACAGCTTTACTGAGAATAAAAATCCAGCAGGCTTGTTTTTTAGATGTGAACTCCAGAGCGACAGGTGTGACAGTTTTTAGAGGCCGAGTAATGGATGTAAGCATCTTTGATATACATATTTGGTTTGAGATGCAAACAAAACATGGACGGTCTGCTATTTGTGCCACATAAGGATTCAGATGACTCATGGATTTGTTTTCATTGGGAAAACTGTGGCACATTTACATCTCATTCTAATGAATGTTCCTTGCTGCCTGACAGGGAACATGTTGGATAACAGCCTGGCTGTCCAGTCTCCATTTCAGCTCTGTCTCCTCTAATCCCGACTATTTGAATTCAGAGACAGTTTGCTTTAACATCTCACCATCACGGGAGACATTTTGAGCTGTCAGATCAGCTGCTATTTCCTCTCTCTTTTAACGTCTTGACTATTAAATTACACAGCATAAAAAAGCTCTACTTACTGAATGCCATCAGAGCACAGGCTACTGAAAACCAGACACATTCAATAAATGGTAATGTTACCTATCATCCCCTCTTAATGCATAATACAACCAATGGCCTTAATTTTAAAATGTGTCTCAGTTTGCGCCCTTAGGACAGTTTTGTCCCTCAGCTTTGCTTTATGCCAGCAAATGAGAATAAGGTGTATGATTACTGTGGATCTCCAGGCATGACATTTTTTATGATAATGAGACCTGATAAGCTCATATAATGCATATTTAGAAACAACATAATTCATTACATGCCTGGAAATGTATGCAGCACAGAGTTTGTGTGGTGTTTCTCACTACTTGGTACACACAGTTTCACACAAACATTAAGGTGACATTCAGCGAGGATAGGAAAGGAAAGCACAGAGACGACAGTGTATCTTGTCTCAGTCAGACGGCAAACCCGGGCCACAATTTGTTTTCCTATTTGGTGGAGATTGCAATGCTGCCTTCCCTGCCATCAGCAGCCAGCCTCGCCTGTTTCTTTGCCGTGTGTTTGTCTCCCTTTGCTGTGACAGACAAGAAGCATCAGGCTCTCTAAAGGGAGAAACCTCAGGCTATTTGCCGCATTTGCTTGTAATTTCCCACGCATTGCACTGCAAACATAACTTCAGCGCACGAGGTTTGAGAGAAATCAGTGACATAAATAGAAAGTAAACAAAACGAGGTATTCGACAGGGCTGTTGGCAGTTCTGATGAGTTCATGCATGCAAATATTTTCTTAATCTCAAAGGGAAACTATTTCTGCAGTTTTACCTTGCAGCTTGTGTGTATAAGAAATTAGCCAGACAGCTAACATACATCATTTACTGTGGCTTGTTCTACAGGTTTGACCAGCTACAAATACCTTGCTAACATTGCTTATATGAGTAATGAGTAATGCTGGTAACTAAGAGGTGGGGTTGAAGCACTCCTCCATCTCGTTTTCCTCAGCTCTGCTTTCTCTTTCTCTCATTTATACATCACACCTTTTACCATAAACTTGACTTTATGTTCTCAGCCAAAAGGACACAGCAGAATCAAGCCATTGCACGTGATTAGTCTTGTTTTAGCTCTTCCAGGTATATAATCTCTTTTTACAAGTGTTATTCCTTTATTCTTACCAGGACTGAGCTCTTCCTTTAGCATACAGTATTAGATTGTCATAGTTGAATGATCAAAGAGAGCGGCAGCAAATATTCTTACCCATCCTCAAATTCCCTGTCATACCACAGTCTTACACTGTTGATTCTTTCTTCTATTCACCTGAAACACACCTGGCATTCATATATGTATTTTCATTTTAATCTAGCACATCTATCCTAAACTTAAACAAGCAGAATACCTTACCTCTGACACAAGGAAGGATGCTGGACAAGTCTTCTTACTGGAAAGACCAAACAGGAGAGAGTCCCAGGCTGGCTTTGGTTGTAACTGGCTCGGCCTCACCTGGCTGTCAAGTGACGGCGTTGGTGTTGAGGTGGGGAGACGGAAGTGTTAGGAGGATGATGGGTGGAGCAACATTGGCTCACTCTCACAATGACGGCTCCAATCTCAATGTGTTTTGCATGAGCAGACTTACCTTTGGGTATTTTCAGGGAAGAGAGGGAAATGACAGGAAATATTATCAGCGAAAGGAAACAGAAACATTGCGTGAAAGACAGGTGGTCATAGGGATTGAAAATGAGCAGGTAGATAGAGGAGTATTTGGCAGGAAGGTAGAAGGCAAGCAACAGGCAGGTGGCTAACTAGACAGGTGGAATAAGATCTGCATAGCATTATAAGACATGAAATGGATGCAAATCAGCACATTCGAATGCAAAGGGTAAACTGTTGGCAAATGTGAATTTCTGTGTCTGTGCTGGTTCCTCTTCTTTAACCTTTAGATCCCACTTACTTTCTGCTAAAATTGCTACTATTTTACAGAAAAATTGGCATTTCAGGCACTCCTGTTTCAGTCTAATGAAAGCTCTCAGAATGAAAGTCTGAAAAAACACCTAAGTGGTAGTTCCGAATAAAACCTGAAAGAATACGGAACCGGTAATTAATGGGCACAGTATACACCCACACACACATACACAAAACAAAACCACATCAAACGTACCATGACGTCATTAAATTCTACCCTCAGGCTGTAAAACATCCTTTTTACTTTAACCACTCTAGTTAGACTTAATACACTGCATCACTCCTGGATCACTTTTGCTACCTTCACATTAAAGATCTTAATGCTCAACTTTGATTTTAGTAGTGAGATCTTGTTTTTGTTTTTTCTTAAAATGCTCACATTCAACAACAACAACAACAAAAAATGTGATCTGCATGCGCTCATGGAAAAACAACAAAAACATCATTTGCGTGATCGGTGAAATAATCAAAATGGAACCCCGCTCGGCCATGTTGAATCTTTTCTTTCTTTCTGAAAACTGCTCGGTTGCAAAATGTTCCCTCAGTTGTAGCTTGAATGGAAGCTTCTCCAAACATATTTAATAAATTCACTAGATCGTCCTCTCTCCACTGCCCCCGCTGTTGTAGTCGTCCTCCATGATTACGTTTACCAGGCTGCAGGCCGACTCTGAGTGATGACAGCCTCTTCCTTGGTCATGTATAAAAAAATAATCAAAATTAACAATCATATGACAGCTGATTCCAATAGAAATCAACACAGCAGCTCTGTCTTTATGGCAAAGAATCCCATGCGTTCCACAGATGGGAGGGTGGTTGTGATCCAGTCCTGTTGTGGTGTTTTTTTTCTTTGTTTGTTTTAAGGTTTCTTCTTTTTAGTTTCTGTGTTAAGCTGACACACCTGCTCACCGTGCATGCCCTGAATGTAATAAATAAGCAGACAAAAATCATAGATACAGACAGTCCCCGGGTTATGAATGTCCGACTTATGAACATCCATACTTACGAACCGACCGCCATAAAGCCTATTAAATTAAAAACTTGAGTTACATACAATGGTTCGTAATAACGAACGGCACACTACTTACTGTACTGTATTATGTTTAAGATGTTTTAGTATATCTGGAAATGTTTCTTTAATGTTTCATATCCATAGAAAGGTAAAATGCTGTATATACTATACTGACACTAGATATGAATTGTACGTAACTATTCTGACTTACATACAAATCCGATTTAAAGACAGACTTAAGAATGGAACTTGTTCGTAACTGCCTGTATACACAATATAACACTATAAGTGGATGATAAGAACTTAAAAAGTCCAATTCATATGATTTAGGTCGATAAGCACAATGTGAGTGTATGTGTGATCATCATATGTGAGAAAGACAGTGAGGGTGCGTCAGAGTAACATGAGGTAACCTTACCTGTCAAACCACGCAGCTTCTTTTTTACATAATAGCCCAGAGCTTTTTTTTTTGTCAGTCTGTAGATTTCTCTAAAGTTTCTAAACAATTCAGAATCCTTCACTAAATATTAAACTACCCAGCACAGAGAGGAAACAGACATGAGAAGGATCAGAGCGTGAGAAAGAGGAATGTCTTTCTAAAAAGAACATGCTGTGCCCTCTGTTGGCCTCTAGAGAATGCTGATGCACCATCGTTTTATTGTTAGTCTTTATATGTCAGGCAGAGAGCGAGAGAGAGAGATTCAGCAGAGATCTTCCACCTATAAAACCAAGCAACCACATCATCTGTGTGAGAGAAACAACCTCATAACTCTACAGAATAAGTTGTTGGTAGTCATGTTATGTATGTTATATCTATATAGCTATATATCTGTATCTATATCTAAATATATAATTCTAAGTCATTTTAATTTTGCTGTAGAATTTAAAGATCAGTAGCCTTAATGTAGCTCAAACAGTACTGGAGAAATTCAATAAATGATATCATAGATACAGTTCTATGATCACTTGGGGGGTTTTGATGTGGCAAATCATCCAGCAGCACATTATATGTATGTAGTATATATGTAAAGCCAGTAAGAGTGAACCTATGGGACTCTGTCAGGTAATACCTCACCTCATCAGTTAAATCTTCAGCAACTGAAAAACAAATATTAATATCTACTCTGTATGATTCAGACGTTGCTGGCTGGTACCAAACCTAAATACTGCAGCACATCCAGCAAATAAAACCTGATGAACAAACAGGCTGTTCACCAGGATTAAGGCTGGTCGAAGCTGTGCAGAGGTGGAGTGTTTTCAGTTAGATGTGGACACTTCATGCCTGAAAACATATATGCAGCGATGTACTATCTCAGAACCAGTGAGTATGTATTATAGATATTATTACATATATTATAGATGTAGAGCTTATCAGCTGCTCCATATCTATAACACAAACTCCTGCTGCATGTTTCTCTGTGTAGGAGCTCCACAAAGCATGCTAATATATGTGAAAAGCACAAAAACAAGCAGTCCTCCTACATTGCTTGATGAGAGAGGACATCAGCTGGTTCATAGTTGACCGAAATTTACTCTAAGCTCATTTTCAGACCTGAAAATGCTCTGGCGTCAGGTAAGATTGATAATGTTAGGAGCTTGTCACAGCATCAGTTAAATTTTCTAATCAAAGGTGTAGCTTACTTAACATTAGCCATGTACACCTAGCTTCTCTGCTTCTAGATCAATCAACAGACCAGTAGCTTGCTCTGTAGCTGCTTCAGAAGTCATGCAGACCACAAACAAACCACTTCAGAGTTTGTTTGGAACAGGACCTGGACCACATTCTCAAAAGGATCTTGGCGAGGTTGCTTTGGTCCACATCCAGGTGGGATTGCTGTGTTAAGACTTGCCCAAAAAAACTGTACCACGTAGGTCTGAAAATGCCCTCAGTGGTTTGGAGGCAACAGGCAGAACTTCTTATCAACAGTTGGACTGACCAAACATCACTCACTTTTAAGCAACAGCACAGTTTTAGTGACAATAATTTAATAGAGGCCAGGCTAAAAGGCTTACAAGGCTCCTTGAGGGTCTCAGAGGGATGATAATTTTATTCCTGCAGAGGAGGGTAGTCAAAACCCAATCTTTGTGCAAAACCCTCATGATACAGTTGGTAGCATTATGGTTACCAGAACATTTAGCCTATATCTTGGAATGGTGAACAACAGCTCATCTGCGCATGATCTGCAGTTGATCCTATGTCTGAAGAGGTTGCTGTTTTTGGTGGAAGAAGTGAAAGACCAATGGAAATCCCTCCCAAAATGTTTTACCTTGTCATCAAACTGACTGATTGAAGCAAGGATCATCTCTGACATGACAAAAAAGGATTTATGGAAAAACTTTTGTGGGGTACACTGGAACTATTGATTCTGCTGTGGGAAGTGGTCTGACTGTCTCATTTGTTCTTTTGTCATCCTCTCTATTCTCATGCTTTTGTCTCTGTGTTCTGGCTCCACAAACAACCCTCCCATCATCCACTCCTGCACCTTCTCCCATTTTCTATACCCCCTCCCTCTCCCGGAGACTTGTCCCACTACTGTCACAGTCACTGCTCCAGTGTGGGTCATTCCACAGTGTGTCAGAGCTTGTGACACCGAGCCAGCCCCCCTTCGCTGTGTGTTGTGACAGCACCATGTCTCCACCGTCACTGTAGATGATGTCAGATGCACCCTCGAGGAGGTCACCGTCTTCTTTCTCTGTCCATTAGACTGACTGCGCAGGATGATGGTCTGTGGAAAGAAAGGTTTGTCAGACTGTCAGAGAATGGAAGGGATGATCTGGAAAAAGACTGAATTGACAGTGAGCTGATTTATGCAGAGAGGCATGGAATACACCCAATCAAATAAGCCCTAATTAGTTCCACATGCTGCTCTGCAATTAAGGGCATTGCTCTCCGTTTTACCATTGCATTACAATGGAGCTGCAGTTGAATTATCCTTTGCATTAATAATTGTAGATAAATAAAATAAACTATTTGCTGTGTGTTGTGTTATTTGCCAGCTGTCATGTTCAGAGTGAAAATGTTAGGAATTAATCTAATTTGCAATAAAAAGAGCATTATCATGGTCAGTTAGGGCCATATATTGTTCATGATAGTGCATCGTTTTTTCATATGATAAAAATTTGTATTATGAATTTGTCATATCACGATATTGATGAGATTGTGGCGTGAAGATGATGCATTTTCATAACATGGATAAGAAGACAAAAAAAATAAGCATGCGTAAAAGTCATTGGTCAATACCTGACAGTTTAGTTTGGAAATGGTTTGGCTGCAAGGCTAACTGGCTAACAGCCAAATGTCAAAACACAACAAATATGTTTGTTCACCTGAAGTAGAAACATCCAGGTCCTGTACATGTTAAAGCCAAGCTGCTGATTTATAACCAAAACAAGCAGGAAGTGACACTGACTCAGTCAAGCTTAGCTGAAGTGTTAGCTAGTTTTAGCTAACGGTGGGAAGAAATTAGTGAG
This sequence comes from Lucifuga dentata, assembly GCA_014773175.1. Taxonomy (NCBI): domain Eukaryota; kingdom Metazoa; phylum Chordata; class Actinopteri; order Ophidiiformes; family Bythitidae; genus Lucifuga; species Lucifuga dentata. The sequence continues at coordinate 60,342 of VXCM01001875.1, forward strand.
GCGATGACTTTTTGTCTTGCTAAAGATATGATGCCAGTCCAAACAGTGGAAAAACAAGGCAACCTTTAAAAACGCTCAACCCAAGATACAACATCCTGACTAAGAAACGTTTTCAAAGACGGCTCTGCTGGTGATGTAGAGAAAAGGACTGTGTAGTAGCATTTGGTGACGTTTGATGTCTTAGCTACTTTTAGTAGGTTAGCATTTTCAGTTCTGTTGTGGCTTTTTGTTTTGTATGTGGGTCTGGCAGTGATTTTGGTATTTCAGAGAGCAGTGAGCTGCATTTATGCTGTGTTCAACAGACCTTGGAACTCAGATTTTTCTGACTTCTTACTTGGAAAAACGCGTTGGAACGGCACTTGAAGTCGGAGCTCCGGCTGGGAAACTCATGCCAAAATGATCTACCCCGACTTACCGAGTATGACGTCACTCAACATGGCAGCACCCGTGAAAACGAGCTTTGTGAATGGAAATGATCAGCTAAAAGGCGAATGAAGTATTTTTTCTTGCGTTAAATTGAAAGAAAAAGGTCAGAATATATCGCCAAGTTAACTATCTATTTTGTATAATAACTGTTTGCCATTGATACATAAGTGTAAATAATTTCATAATATTACTTCTCTGCACAAAGTTTAATACCCACTGTGATTAATATCATAGTAAAACAACACAACCAAACAGTCCTGTAGTCTAACTTTACTTTAGTTAGCATTTATTACGAAGTTTAATTAATTTTACAGTATTTATTGGTGTTCAGCTGCTTTTTTGATTACATTTGGCTGGAACGGTTTGAGGTTGGAAGTTGGAACTTCCAACTGGGAAAAATTCGACTTCCGAGGTCTGTGAACGCAGCATTAAAATTCCACCATATTCTTTTAAGTATTTGATGAGTAAATTTGTCTTTTTTGTTACTGAGGTAGTGAACCGCCTTTGATGCTCCTTGTCTATTAATAATGAAATTAAATAATGAATATTTATTGGGCAACGTTCGCCGTATAATCGTTGAGCTTGTTAACTAAGTTGAGGTGATATTGTGGGTAGATTCTGAGTTGGTTGCAACTCCTTTGGAGTTTCCCTCTTATCTGTGGACTAAGAGCACATTCATCATTATTACACAAACACCCAATTATTCATTGCTCATCCTACACCTTGTTAGTGGCCAGCTGATGTCCTGATGAGATTTAAGTTTTGTTGAGATGGAAGTGCAGTGTTTCAGAGGTGTAATGTGAAATGAACTGATGCTTTAGTGGGTAGCAGGCTGTGGGAATAGTCTCTCATGGTGAAGATTTTGATTAATTTATTTGTCTGAATATGTTTTAACAGCTATGGAAAGCACTTGAAGATATTAAAGCTCTTGTACATGAGAAGGCTTACAAAAGAAATAATAATACAAAAGACAGGATGTTTAAATGTTCCCTTAGCTGTTATTTTTCTTCATACTTTCAATGCACATTTTATTCATCACATTTTATCACTGTGGAAAATTATTACTTGGAAACTGTAAAATAAATGTAAGCTTTGTGACACAATAAAGAAGCAGATGGATCGTAACACGGTTTTGCTCAGACGCCTCTGGTACATCCTTAGCAAACAGGCACACGAGATAACATCCACAGACTTCACGTGTACTCATTGATATGAGTACACGTATGTATACGTGCATGCGTGTGCGTACATACATACGCACACGCATGCACGTACACACTCGTATTGCAGTCAGGTCCTGTCATTCACAGCAAGGCCTTGTAATTACCATGGCAATTGGAATGACACACTCGGTGGAGTTAGGCAATTATACTGTGTACAAAAGATTGTATTATTAATGGTGTGTGAGGGCTTTTAAAGTACGGTGATATGAAAGAATTGATTGGTTGAGGGTAAAATGTGTGAGCTATAGATCAAGAGAATAAATGGTCATACCCACACAATAAAGATTCATCCGTGATCCAAATCTATGTGGAGCTTCAAAAGAAGTACATACTGTATGACTCACTCCAGTAATTCATATGACTATAGTATCAGTGATTTGAGTCTTCGGATTGACCTTCTCACTGTTTCTAATGAGAAGGAGACAAAGAGATCGAGCTTGAACTGTACAGCAATCAATGATACAAAGATTTTGGAGTTTGGTTCCAGAGCCGGAACTGTCTGTGGAGGTGAGCCCAACTAATCGCTCAACCTTCAAAAGCTCCAGCTCCTTAACCACCAGAGAAGTGACATTTCATGCCCCACATGCCTGTTTATGACATCAGTGACCGGTCCCATTGGTACCCACCGTTGTTCTCTATGGTCGTGAACTGTGGATAGTGACCTGAAAGAATGGACACAAGCAGGCTCCATAGGTTTTTATCACTCAGCTTTAAGGATGGAGTGAGAAGCTCGGACATCAGGATGGAGTTCAGAGTAGAACCTCTGCTCCTTCACATTGAAAGGAGCCAGTTTGGGCTGAAGAGGATATCTCCTGGACGCCTCCCTGGGGAGGTATTCCGGGTACATCCAAATGACGGAGTAGACAGAATACACTGGAGTGGAGGTATTGTATATCCCATCTCACGTTTGCCTTGGGATCTCTCAAAAACCAGAGGGACATCTGGGCTACTTTACCTCAAAAATGGATGGATGGATCTTTCATGATGTTAAAAACTAAATTTGATTCTCATATTGATCTGCTCGTACAGCAATTTATTACAGACATTCAAGCCAGGTTCGTATTAGGATCCTAATTTTTACCTGGAATTTGTGCTGTCAACTCTCGATGATCCCAACACTGTGTTAACCCATTGTTGCCGTGGAGATGACGGGATGCTGAATGTGATTGGACCAAACAGAGTAGACATTCTCAGTGGAGCAGTTTGATTCGGTTTCACTTGAAGAAAGTGGAGAATTTTGACTCGTCGTGTCGCAGTGATGTCTCGCAGATAATACAAATAATGCATATGAAAAATATAATTGCTCAGAGTCTGGAGACAGTTCTGGTTCGGTGCGGACTTTGAGGATGACTGTCCTACAGAAATGTACCTGGACAAATGCAGTGAGTTTACCAAGACTTTGGAAAGTGAGACATTTCTTAATGTGCTGTTTTGTAACTGCAGATATATAATGACAACTCTAAGCTTTCATTTGAGAGAATTTCAAGGAGACATTTTGTCATTTTTAGTCAAAACTTGACAGTGCTGTTTAAAAATTTGCCGCTAATGAAAGCCACCACTCTGTTCATATCTTTTTGTCAGCCTCTCTTTCACTTCTTGTTTTTGTAACGAGGTTTCAGCTGTGACTGTTCGGCTCTAAATGACTCAGCAACATGCCGTGATGCAGTGAAGCAGCATGGAGAGAGACCTTTGCTTTTAGACGAGTACAAGTAAACAAGTCTGAGTTATCAGATGTCTGAAATCATCAAGCTGCAGAGTTTTATGATAGGCATGTATGACTTAGATTTTTCACCCTTCCAATTTTGAGTTGAATTTCATTTTCAGCGGATGACACACAAAAAAGCTGCCAGGAGATTGTCGAATTATGAGAATGAGGCGCACAGCAGCATGCTCTGCAGTGCATCATGTTTTCAGTTGATTATTTTTGACAATGTCTGTTGAGAAACTGCCAACCAGAATCCTCACAGAAAACTTTTCCATCAGCCTTATAATAGTTTGAGGAAATGGCTGATACATTGATATAGCTGCAGTTTATGATTCCCTTTGTTTGATCCATAAGCCTTCTCATCAGTATTGCAGTTTATTCAGTAGTTAAATGCGTAACTAAGAAACTAGGTAGACTTTTATTTACTAGCTTGAACCTGAGGCTGTCGGAGATTAATGAGCAACTAAACTGTGAATGAATAATTAATTGAACTGATGATTATCTCTGTACAATTTATTTATTAAGCATTTGCATGGATAGATGCTTGCAGGGGCATTCTTGACTCTTTGGGAGGGGAAATGAAATGCAAACCAGGCAAATCCCAACTTTTCCCTAAATATTAAAGCTATTATCTATAGTAAATAGCAATTTTTGTCTTCTATTTTGTGCCTAGTGGTGACTTGAAAAATCTGTGGTTTATTAAGAAGATATTACAGGATTAACAACATTATGCTTGCTTGTTGATGAGCAGGTGTATCAACCAATCGCAGTCGGCCGTGGTGGTTACCACTTGCGTCTTCCTCCTCAGGTCGAACATTGCCCAAATTTGGGTTTTCAGTCCCAAATCTAAGCTTCAAAGCATCACCGTTCTTTAAAAAAAAATCCATGTTTTTCTATGCAGTACTGACTGTATGATGTCACAGTCAGCAGAGCAGCTTATTTTTTAAATCAATATCATGATGGATTATGAATTCTTGCTTAATCAAGACATAGTGCCTGTGTATCAGGCTTACATGGAAGCTTTAATACTTTACTTTGCCAACAGTTATGTTTTCTCAGGACTTTGTCAGATTTTCAGCATGATCTCAAAAAGTAACCAGCAGATGTTAATAAATTTTTATCGATAAACTTGGATCAAGGAAGGATTGGTAAGATTTTGAGGCAGATCCAGATTTGGATAAAGACATTTATACATGTCATTTAACATGACATGGCAAGATAGATCATTTAAAATTTTTTTTCTTTTTACCTGTTTCTCTAAAACCAGGACACAAATCCATATATCTATCTATATATATCTATCTATCTATATAGATATAGATAGATAGATATATCTATCTATATATATCTATGTCTATATCTATCTATATATCTCTATCTATCTATATCTATATCTCTATATCTCTATATATATCTATATCTATCTATCTCTATCTATATCTGTATCTCTATATCTATATCTCTATATCTCTATATCTATCTATATATCTATATATATCTATCTATATATATATCTATCTATATATAAATATATATAAATAAATGCATGTGTTCCTATGATGGATTATCAACAGGTGCAATTTTGCCCAGATCCAGATATTGATTCAGATCTGACGGGTTGAAATATTGGCTTGGACAGACGTTACATTTATGGCGTTGCTGTATTTGACAAATGAGGTTTGAAACTTGCAACTACCAAGCTGAGCTGAGACGATGCTGATTCAGCAGCACGAAACGGTTTTGACATTTTTGACAGCAATGCATATCGATCCAGAGGAAGATGATGTTCACAATATTGCAGTACCATGAATTTGCATGATAAATCTGATTTCAAGGTAGTAATAGTGTAAGGTATATTTGGCCAAAAAGTGAAATCAGAGGACTTTTGGGCCTTGGTAGAGGTATGTGTCCTGTATTAAATACGTAGTTATTAGTGAGAGCAATGTGAGATGCTTTTTTTTGTCTTCGAAACATAATAGTGTGTCACTGTGTTGAAAACAAGTTGAAAAATTGGATTGTGTGTGTGTGTGTGTGTGTAAGCAGAATTAATTCCCTGTGTTTGCCAGTTCTTTGGGAAGTCTTGAAATTACCTGTCAGCAAGTGTTCAAAATAAGTTTTCTGGTAATTAATTACAGATTCTTCTGTTTGTGTGTGACCTCTTTGTTTTCCGTGCAGTCTTATCACCGTCTCTGTTATATTTTTGTCTTCCATTACTACTCCATCTCCATATACAGTGAGAGCATAGAATAAATCTCCAAGCACAGACAGCGCTTTATCCTAACTGATACACACACACACTTATCTGAAAAGTGATTACCCAGGGTGGGAGGTGGAGAAAATAAGTGCCTTGTCTCTCTTCCAACTTCTTTCCAGTCAAACAATCAATGACGGCACAGCAACAATTGAGTTACAATCATTTAGTGTTTTCCGGCTCCGTCTACTTCCTGGCGAGGCCTGATGGGACAGGAGAAAAATTGGATTAACTTAAGTCACAAAGGGAGAATGGCACCTGAATTCTTTGCTTATTCAATAAAGCATCTTTCATTCACTCCCTCTATTCTCCAGAATTTCCTCTTCCTTTTTAACTCACTTTTCTTAGCATTAAACATCTGACCTTGAGGAGACAAGATGAAAGATGCAGCAACACCAGCTTTTTTGGCTTGTTGACTGTAAATTGTCTCAGGAAGTGTAAAACGTTGAGTCTGTAAAGGATTTAATGGATATTTCAAGCAATTTCCTTACCGAAAAACAGCTTTTGCTCACTTACTGGTTATCACCATTGTCTGGGACATTGAGTGTAATAGCTGAAGTGAATAATTACAACACTAATACTGCTCTCTTCTCACACACAAAACACTGAGCTGCTTCATTGACAATATTGTTTTTTTTATGACCAGTTTTCTTGTTTGTAGAAAACAGTTATAGGGACGGTGCTGAATATAGATACATTATTTGGAAATGAAGACATAAATTTGGACGTGAACAGATGTTGCACTCTGTCTTACACGACACCCATAAAGGTAGGTTGAATTATTTGTTTTAATTTAGCTTAAAAGACATGTAAATACAGCTCAGGAGCAGCTACTTTGTGAATTTCTGCAGATTTCTTTGCTGTTTTCCTAAAAAAGCATTGCATTGCAGCCTCGTGTTGAGCTCCTGTTAGCGGAAATGTTTGTGTCTCTGCCTCTTCTGTGATGGATTCCGCCTGGTGTGATTGTTGATGCTGGTGCAGAATGGCCTTTGCTCTTTGATTCTGACGAAATAACATCAAATCAGTTGTTTACTCTTGATATTTTAGAGATGAAATGGAAATTTTTCATTTATCAAATCCTACTGTAGCTGCTCTGGGATGAGGAATCGTCTGCTGGTTATATAAGGCAAAAAAGATGATGAAAAGTTATATTTATCTATATTTTAAACTAGAAGGCATCAGAGCGTGAATCCCTCCACCAAGACCAAACAGATTTTGCACTTTTTTTTTTTTTTTTTTNTTTTTTTTTTTTTTTTTGCCAATATAAAGCCAGACTTTTACTACAAAGATTCATCATGCAAATTTATTACACAGAGCTGTTGCGAACATCATCGTCTTCTGGATCCACATCCATAATTGTTGAAAATATATCAAAACCATTTCATACTGCAGAATCAGCATCATCTTGTCTACTCATTGGTGGCAGTTGATTGTTTCTCCTCCATTTGTTGATGTACAGCAACTCCATAAATTTGAGCATATATTCTAATCTGCCAGATTGGATCAATATCTGAATCTGAGCTAAATTGCGCCCTTTGATAGTTCGTCACAGGATACATGCTCTTTCATCAACATTTTCAAAAAATAGGTAAAATATGAGCAGATGCCTTTATCTACAATGCCTTATCTACAAAATTTAATCGAAATCTGATTGGTACTTTCTGAGGTATCTTGCTCACAGACAGACAAACCCTGAGGAAAACTTAAAATCCGTGGCGGAGGTAATCAGTGGTCAAGCATTTACAGCTGCACCAGCGCGACAAGCAAAGAAGAGCTGCAGTTTTCAGACTGCTTGATGCAACCGAATGTAATGCAACATAACCTTGATGTAACCTCCATATAACATGCTGTTAACTTTTAATATGGATGCAGTGATTTGCAGTTGGAGTAAAAGAAGATTGTGTGTGTGTGTGAGTGAGTGAATGAGTTCAGTGAAGAACATGTTTTACAAAGTCAGATGATGACTGTGACTGTACAATCGCCTCTGTGTGCATATTTGCTGGCGAGCGTTATGTATTGTATGTTTGTGCGGGTATGTAGTGGAAGCTAGACTAAGGGCAGAAGTCAGCATTTCTGAGCAGCAGTATGGTTTCATGCCAAGGAAGAGTACTACAGATGCAGTATTTGCTTTGAGGATGTTGATAGAGAAGTACAGAGAAGGTCAGAGGGAGCTGCATTGTGCCTTTGTAGATCTAGAGAAAGCATATGACAGGGTGCCGAGAGAGGAACTGTGGTGTTGTATGAGGAAGTCTGGAGTGGCAGAGAAGTATGTTAGAGTGGTGCAGGACATGTATGAGAGCTGTAAGACAGTGGTGAGGTGTGCCGTAGGTGTGACAGAGGAGTTCAAGGTGGAAGTGGGACTACACCAAGGATCAGCTCTGAGCCCCTTCTTGTTTGCTGTAGTGATGGACAGGCTGACAGATGAGGTTAGACAAGAATCCCCTTGGACTATGATGTTTGCAGATGACATTGTGATCTGTAGTGAGAGCAGGGAGCAGGTGGAGGAAAACCTAGAGAGGTGGAGATATGCCCTGGAAAGGAGAGGAATGAAGGTTAGCCGCAGCAAGACAGAATACATGGCTGTGAATGAGAGGGACTCAAGTGGAATGGTGAGGTTACAGGGAATAGAGATAAAGAAGGTGGAGGATTTTAAGTACTTAGGGTCCACAGTCCAGAGCAATGGAGAGTGTGGAAAAGAGGTGAAGAAACGTGTGCAAGCAGGTTGGAATGGGTGGAGAAAAGTGTCAGGTGTGATGTGTGACAAAAGAGTCTCGGCAAGAATGAAAGGAAAGGTGTACAAAACGGTGGTGAGACCAGCGATGTTGTATGGCTTAGAGACAGTGGCACTGAGGAAAAGACAGGAGGCAGAGCTAGAGGTAGCAGAGACTAAAATGCTGAGGTTCTCTTTGGGAGTGACGAGGATGGATAGGATCAGGAACGAGTACATCAGAGGGACAGCGCATGTTAGATGTTTTGGAGATAAAGTCAGAGAGGCCAGACTGAGATGGTTTGGACATGTACAGAGGAGGGATAGTGAACATATCGGTAGAAGGATGCTGAGGTTGGAACTGCCAGGCAGGAGGCCTAGAGGAAGACCAAAGAGGAGATTTATGGATGTAGTGAAAGAGGACATGAAGTTAGTTGGTGTGAGAGAAGAGGAGGCAGAGGATAGGGTTAGATGGAGGCAGATGATTCGCTGTGGTGACCCCTGAAGGGAAAGCCAAAAGGAGAAGAAGAAGAAGATGTTTGTGCGGGTATGTACAGTATGGCTTTGTGTGTGTGTGTGTGTGTGTGTGTGTGTGTGTGTGTGTTGCTGCATCCAGCTCCTCTTTGCTCGAGCTCCAGTCGGTGCAGGTAATGAAGATCAATGAGAGGAAAGGTGGAGGCAGGCTGAGATCCAAGTACTGTCTCCCTGTTTCAGGCCAAAGCCCTATCGATCCTCCTGTGCTCCGCTCTGCAGGCATCTGATAAAGGGCCTCTGTACACACACACACACACACACACACGGATTCACTCGTGTACTACCAAAAAAAAA
>VXCM01001875.1:74505-114794 GCA_014773175.1 Lucifuga dentata
GGGGGGGGGGGGGGGGGGGTGATAATGGCCAGATGAAAATGCCAGTGATGCTGGGGACGAATAATTTGGTAATTGTCTGCTCTCTGCACCAGCCTTTCTCTTTTTAGAATCCATTTTTCATCTAAGCGCCAAGAAAATAATGAAAGAAAAAAATCGTGTTTGCTTAGTTTAAGTTCATTTTAATTCATATTATATTATATGCAAAGNATGAAAGAAAAAAATCGTGTTTGCTTAGTTTAAGTTCATTTTAATTCATATTATATTATATGCAAAAGCACCGGCCGGCCCACCTATCAACTCTCAATGAACAACCTGTTGTTGTCATGGAGATGACGGAACGCTGAATGTGATTGGACCAAAGCTGTCACATACACACACAGTGGAGCAGTCACTTTCACTTTCTCTGCTGCAGTGCAGAAAGAGGAGAATTTTGACTCGTTGCGTCAGAGCGATGTCTCGCAATTAATAAAAAAGTAACGCAAAGAGTGCGACCAAATGTAACGGAGCAAAAGTATGTTTTTCTTCATAAATATACTCAAGTATGAGTTAAAAGTATCCTGCAATAAAACTACTCAGTAAAGTACAATTTTGTGAAAAAAGTTACTTAAGTAAATGTAACAGAGTAAATGGAACACGTTACTACACACCTCTGTATATAACACCTGTTTCCTCTTCTTCTCTTTATTTCTCAGTGTGACCCTGCAGTGTGTGTGTGTGAGATAGCTTGTGCAAATGAAACAAACACATAGAGCCTGCAGATTTATCTCCTCTCTCACCCTGACCACTACACTCCGTCACCCTCCATGCTCCCCACGCTGTCTCCTCACTATTTGCCCCATCTGAGGTTGACTCCCACAGGGTCACATCTGGTGACAGCCCCCTCCTCCCCATAAATCACCACCATTGGATAAATATGTGTGCAGCTGTTAGCCAGTGTTGCGCCACCCAAGGCTGCTGGACATAAATTGTCCTGGGCCAAATATGCAGGGAGGAGGTCAGTCATTTGTGTGTAGCTTCCTGGTGTCACAGCAGATCCCCTTTTCTGTTGCACAAACACACACTTCTTCATTTATTGTTCATACTTCAGAAGCTTCCGTTTGCACAGAGGGCTTCTTATAACCACGTTATGATGCTAAATGCGGTATAGGCTCGATGTGTAGCAATTTAATTATTGAGATGTTGGTAAAAAAGTTGAGAATTATGGGTAACTTCAAGGTGAAAAGTAAAAACTATAAACATATGATTTAAGTAGTGTTATCACCCTTCTTAAAATATCTAAATCAAAGGCACCTGCTTTTATTAAACAGCTATCTTCATTAACTTAGTTTTTTTTTTTATTTCTGGAGAAAATGTGAACATTTCATGCCTTCCAGTGAAATGCACAATGCAGCAGCACACACTTTAATATTACATTGTGTGTGTGCGTGTGTGTGAGACGTTATCTCAGACATGTTTCATCATTTTGCTGCTTGCAGTATCACTGCTGGATCTGCCAAAGGATGCATGAGGGAGAGAGAGGGAGAGAGAGAGAGAGAGAGAGAGAGAATATTGGACGGACAGAGTGGACAGAGCTGCAGTTTAGTCGACCGTTTGATCTCAGAACAAAACTCTTAAAAGCCTGAAGGGATCTTAGAAGTTCAGGCTTTGTTGGTTTACATCTGACAACAACTAAAAGAATCATTTTCATGTTCTTTGTCCCGCATGTATAACTTCAGACGTCGGATTTGAGCCGCTTTTTGAAAACCGTGTAATTTGTAAAGGGTTACTTCCAAAACCAACGATGACTCTCATCTCCTCTGGATTTAATTCCCTACAAGGTCTGAGCACACAAAGCACTTGACATTAATTTGAGTGAATGAGTCAGTGCATCGCTGTTGCGGTTTGATGATGTTAGCTCTGATTGCCATGTCTGATTGCATGCTCCTTCATACACAATACCCACCTGAGGCCCGTGCATTATGGTACTCCTGCTGAATAGAAGTCAGGGGTCATTATCAGCGGATGATAATGCGCATGCAGGCTGCTTGGGGGACAAACTACTTGTCTTTGTTTTGCACAGTGGGAAGCTTGGACTGTAATTAAGGAAAGTTAATTTGACTCTTCTTGTTGAGTAAAGGATTTTTTCATCACAAAGAAATGCTCTCACTTCTCGCCTGATTGATGTGTGTGTCCGTGTGTACTTTGTGCCTGTGACTAATCTGTTGTGGAGCCATGAATCACCTTTCTATGATGCATCTATCCTCCATCTGCCTCGGTTGCTATGATACATCACAGATGTTGCTGCTTCACCTGCCTTATCTCTTTACTGTGTTCCGTGTGTTGTGTTCCTTGCAAAGTGACGGTTTTAATTTTAACCCTGAAAATACTAACTTCTAAATGTTGAAGTGTTAAGCGTTCTCTGCTGGAAGCTTTGCTGGCTTTAGCTTTCTCGTGATAACTTCACAGTGGAGAGCGAGCTGCGAGATGCTCGCTTTGCTGCATGCTTGATGCCCTGCAGCTCATGGAATGGCGTGCTGATGTAGCAACATGCATTATTAACACGCATCGTCAACAAGTGCCCAGATTTGATGACCATAGTTCTGTCTGACTGTTGAAATTTCACCATGCAATTACCTTTCTACCCAGATCATGATATGACTTTAAAGGACCATAACAGTAATTTTGCATGTTTGAGCCCAATGACTGCAACCTACATACATGTTACATTACTGTCAGCGATTTTCCAAAACATACTACTGGAGTGGAGCTGTAATATAAATTTTTTCCCTCTACCTTCCAGGCTGCCATTGGTTGCAGTTGAGAAAATGTGTCTCTGCCAGGGAAAATACTCCCAGGAGTTGGCTAGATAGAGAAATCAAAAATGAGCCTTCAACAGTTGTGCATGCATGGTAGCAGGCAAAACATTGAATTTTAAGGCATGCGTATCACCTGAACATTTGATTTTGAAAGATTAGCGGATTTGGCAAAATATCACGAAGTTGTTTGAGTGAAGCAGGAAGGTTTGGAATGACTATTCAAACTCACCGCTTATGTAAAAGCATCCTAATATTTAATAATTTGATGCACTGCAAAAAAATTCCCCACCTAAAGGAAGTAAAACATTCTGTAACCTGTGAAATATTCTAGTATCAAGTACAAACACAACAGGATGAGTGTGACAAAGATGCAAAAATGGCTTTGTCTTCTAATCTAGGAGGCAGAAAAGCCTCCAAAATAAGCTGAGAAAGGCACTTCTTATGTACCATCAGCTTAGGAAGTTGTTCTTTTAACATGTTGGTGACTCGCATATCTGGGCGACTCACAGAAACTTAACTCAATGGAGTTGCATTCAGGTAAAATACACTCAATCTGGTTTTCGCTCTGATTTGTTCCCTGTCTATTTCTGAGGAAAAAAAAACAAACAAAAAAAACAAACACCATAAGGCTCTTTATTATATGAAAATTGAGTCAGGTCAACTGGATTCAAGTTTTTAATTCTGAAACGTTTCACCATCCGTCCAAATGTTTTCATCAGTCAGAAATGAATGCATAGAAGGATGTTAAACCTCTAGTAACTACAGTAACTGTGGTTATAGTTACTGTAGTTGGTGAAATGTTGAAATGTTTCAGAATTAAAAACTTGAATCCAGTTGACCTGACTCGGTTTTCATACAATATATCCACCCACCTGGATGACTGAGAATCTTCATCAAAATGAGGCTGCTCGTCTTCTTTCACCAGACACGAGTTTGTCTTTCAGCCATTTGGAATTGGAAAGGTTGCACACGCTGGAAAAAATTTAAAAAATTATTACTATTATTATAAAATTAATTAAAATTAAAAATACTTTCAGACTTGTTTCTAGTCATCTCCAGCTTAAAACAGACTCTGTAACTAAGAAAGATAGGAAAAATAAGATTGAATTATCTTCCAAAACAGGGTTGCTCAACTTTGTTCAATTCCTGTTTTTGCGGTGCGCCGTGCCTCATGGAGAAGGGTTTTAACCAATTTCTGGATTTAGATTTGATTTCTAACTCTGATTGAGAGATACGGCTTTTCAAAGCGTAAACTATTATTACAGCTTGAGTCGCTATGAACCGAAGACGTACTTGATTTGCTGCTGAGCGGCAGCTTGCATCTTTGATTTAACAGACAAGTGCGATGCGATCAGTCTCCAAATTATACAGAAATTGTTTCTCTAAGGGGTAATGCTGAACTTTTGATTGCAATGTTCCACAGCGTTAGCGTGCTAGCTGCTGATGGAGCGAGGGCTGCTGCCCGGCTCAATGAAGCCCAGCGACGGCGCTCGGATCCCAGAGTCTCAGCTCTGCGTCTCGGTGCTTTTCTAGGTCAGGACGATCGCACTGCTGCAGCACACACATTCACAAGCCAGACACAACCGTGTATGAACACACTTAAGTCTAGATGTTTGTGCAGAGTTGGCATACAGGTATAGAGAAATGAATGCACACAAACAGCTTCGCATGCGCCCATGATGCAGGAACACACAAAGGAATTTGTAGTCTTGTCCAACGTTGTTTGGTCCCCTTTAAAGATAAAGATAGAGATGTGTGAGAGTGATTGCAAGGACATTGTGAAGTTCAGGGAGCATTCAGAGGGGTACCTTGTTTTAAAGGTAAAGAGGTTTTTTTTTTTTTTAATGAAGGAACAGGCTGCTATTACCTCACATTAGTGGCAAAGTGGTCAAAGAGCTCTTTTTGCTCAACACAAATGGATTTGTCTGGCAAACGGAGCACCAGGCACAAATTAGCCATCAGTTCCCAAGACTCCAATTCAGCGATTCTGTAAACAAATTACATTATAAGATTCATTTTACGCAGTTTCAAGCCTCTAAATCTGTCCTTCCTTCAGAAACAAACTGATGAACAGAAAAGGGGATAGAACCTCAGCGAACTGAACCTGGGTTATAAAAAGTTGCCATGTTAGTCTTGGCTCTGTGGAGAGCAGAATCTTGAACCAGCTTCGGTGGTTTGCATATGAATGAAGAGAGCTGCTGTATCACCAAGAGATGAGCAGCCCTCAGATGAGTCAACACAGTTTGCAATGAAAAGATAGGTGGGAGAAAAAGAATGGAGGGGGGCAATCTAAACAAACAAACCAAAAACTTGCAATAATGAGCATTCCCCTGACTGGTTTGATTGCATAACTCATCAACTTTTACCACTTTCTTTTTAGCATCCCTCCCAAGAGCACCTGCAAAGCTTGCAAGCTGAAGTTTGGTTCTGGAACACTGGAGATCTGAGGGTGAAAAATAGAGCTTGCAGATTATTATCTTTGTGTCTGAATGTGTCCTGACAAGCGTGCCGGAGAGGGTTTATCAGATTGCTTCGTGATAAAGCCGTACTTACATTGATTGCCGCTGGAAGGTTAAAAGGTCAGCTGGAGAGGTGAGGAGACATGTTAGTCAAGCGAATCGTGCATTTCCCAGCAGCGCGGTCGTGTGACAGTTTTATCGTTTAGTGCAGACACCACAGGCAGCTGACGCGTCCTTTGACTGTGAAGCTCATCATGTGCTATCACAGTGTGTGTGTTGTGACATCCCAGTCAAATCCATGTCCTACAGACCCGTGTGAGGCTTAACAACTCCCTCATTGCTGATTCTGCTGCAACAACCATGTACACAGATTTACCCAGCCGTTCATCTCTTCATTTCTACGTTTCTCTGTCACAGAGGAGGTGCATGGGGTTGCCAACATCAGTGCAATGTGTGTGTGTGTGATGTGGGTCGTCTTGTCCCACCGTGAAAAACCACAGAGACCTAACAATAATGTGGCAAAGTTGCTCAACATGGCGTGAAATGACTTTATTGCGTTTTCACATTAAAAGCAGTGATAGAATACATTTCTAATAAAAGGGCCACAGCGCCCCGGGGAGCCAGTCATGCATGGTGGGGGGGGAGGGGGGAGAGAGAAAGAGAGACCAGCATAATCAAAATTGCTTGGAAACCAAATGAAACATGTCAAATTTCACACATTCACACACACCATCACTACTTCATAATGTTGCTAATCAGTATTTTGCTGTCAAGACAAACATACATGTTTCCACAAAGAATTACCTGTTTACCGTGTGACAGGGAGCTTATGTGCATGAACATGGTGCAAGCCTAACACATATTACCTTTTGCTACGATGCTGTGATTAGACCAACTGCTAATGTGAACTAGATGGGGTTAATAAACCAGTTAACCGTACATTTGTGATTAATAAGATGGTTTAATATTAAGACTTGTTCACTAAGTGATAATTGAGGGCATACTGGAAGCCCCCAGATTAGACTTTTCAGAGGTTTGCATCGTGAGTGTTTAGAGTGCTGCATGCAGAAATTCAACAACTGACTGAGTCAACACAAATTAAAGGAAGACGTGGCTGTTAATTCACTTGAACCTGATGATGGTAGTTTTAGCAAACTTGCTGTTGACGTTAGCGTACAGCTGGAGTTAGCACAACCCACAATGGGAGTGCCACAAGGCTCAGTCCTGGGGCCTTTGTTGTTCAGTACGTACATCAACGGTCTCCTATCGGTGTGTGATGGCGTGGTGTTAGCTAAATCTGGTGGTGTGGTGTTAGCTAAATCTGATGACGTGGTGTTAGCTAAATCTGATGGCGTGTTAGCTAAATCTGGTACAAAGCATCTCTTCTCAGTTTGAGATTAATGTTTTTTCTGCATGATCTCTGTTTAAACAAACTAAATAAAATAAAAAAAAACTAAACCCAGTAAAAATGCTAAGCTAACGTTAGCCGACTCAGAGTTGAACTGTGTAGTGAACACCCTGTAATGTTGCTTTTGTGTGTGCTAAAAGACTGATATAATCTGTCTCTTATTTTTATGCTTTTGTATAGAAGTTACGAGCTTGCACAGCACATATATGAAAATGTTTGAGTTTATTGTCTGTTTGGAGTTTAATGTTTGGCTGTAAATGGAAATGAGCAGTTAAACTGATGCGTGTTGAGTCATCTCCAGCCAATAACAACAGATGACAAATTTGTTTCTGAACAAGTAATTTTCTTTATTAAATCTAAGCCTTTCTGCGCTCATAACAATAAAATCATGCATAATAACTTTTCTTTGAATTTTAACAGTTGGAAATGAATGTTGGTCATCTTTATTTGTCATGTTCTGAGTGAGAAGTCCTTTAGGGTTGTAGTGCCAAAAGACGTGCTTTGTTGAGGCGTTCGTTCACATTCTGATTCTCAGCATGTGAATGTCAAAGTTATTATTGATTTTAATAACATAAAGGAAAGTTCTCACGCCATTCATCCATCCATCCATTCACCCAAGTCAGAGGCACCAAGCAAAGCAAAATAGCATGTTGACTTGTTAAAGGACCATACCGGCCATTTTGCATGTTCGAGCCTAACATATTCAATTTTCATACATGTAATGTTCCTGACAATCTTCCCAAAGCATACTACTGGAACAGTGAATTAAAAATGTTTTTCCTACCTTCCAGACTGCCATTGGTTTCAGTTCATTCTGGTACGCTATTAAAATCAACTTGTTGATATTCTTGGGATAGGTAATCCATCATCATGAATAAGACATATATTCAGGTTTTTTCAGAGTTTCATAATTTTAGCGCTTAAGCACAATAAAAAGCATGGAGTAAATGTATGCCTCCACCAGGGAATATAGTCCCAAAGAAGACCTGCGTTGATCAAACAATTTTAACATCCGTGACTTCATAAGGCTGCGTAAACGTGTATGAAAATTGAATATATTAGGCTCAGACATGCAAAATGGATGGTATGGTCCTTTAACACAATTATGTAGCTTAAAAGGAGTATTTATACCATTTGTACAGCAAAAAAAAATCCAGCAGCCCCTTTTTTTTGGGGGGNTTTTTTTGGGGGGGGGGGAGGAGGAATGTTCCTTCTTGCCACTAGATGGCAATAACATTCTGAGCATCTTCTCTGATTTTAGTAGGCAGTAATTGAAGGGAAAACAAAAAAAACCTGCGCAGGAAGCAAGAAATTCTTTTGTTCTCCTTAGTCAGGCCAAGAAGTGGATCCACCTGAGGTTTCAGGAGCAAGATAATGCTTTGAGGTAAAATGCTGTTCAATATGGTTGTATCTAATGTAAAAGGGAAAAAATATTTTTAGACATATTTAGATATTTGTAGACATATTTTTAGACATTACACGAAGGTTAAAAGCCTTTGTGTAATGTCTACAGGTGTGTTGGTGTGGTTGAAGGCTGAATAACTTTGAAGGATGAAGGCCACTGGTTTTCCATGGTATTTGAAATAGTTTATTTGGTTATTTTATGTTTTATTATGATTGATTTTAATTGAACATGATGTGCTTTTGTGTCTGTTATAGAACCGATTGAACCACCAGAGTTGTGCATTTGCAAGAGAGCCCTTAGCAGTGCTCTAAAAGTCAGTATTATGTATTTCTTTCCCTGCCTAATTAATATATATTTAGTGAGTTTTCCTGTTGTTAATGTGAGTCATTTAATCTTGTTATCAACAGGAAGAAAATACTGTGGTTATTATTGCTCTCAAACAGAGCTATTTATGAATTCAGCCAAATAGCTAAAGATTTAGGTTTGTGATTAACCCACTATCCAATATTTTTCTTAACTATTGTTTTAAAGAACTAAATACTTTGCTGTCCAGAATAAAGAACCCCTATTTATATTTGTGTTTTGTTTTCTGAGCTCATTTTGCCAGGACCCACATATGTATTAATTTTTATTATGTATTATGTATTTTTGCTTATTTTTTTAAATTATATTATATATTACTTTTTATTTTTTTTATATGTATTATGTATTTTTATGTCCTTTGAGTCTGGATCAAGACTTGTGTTTTACGGCTGCTGTTAATGCTGCTGTTGCTGTCGATGCTTCTCTCTGTGCTGCATCTCGCTTACATCTCCACCCCCATATCAGCTTCCAGAACTGTGATTTGTCTGTCCACTTTATGGCTGGATTGGCCTTCGTCCCAGCCTGCTATCAGGGCAGAAGTTTCTTGTAATACATGTGATCAACCCACAAAGCGTGATTTGAACAACACTACAGCTATAAATAAAAACACATCTCCATTCTAAAGACTTTGTTTAGGGCAACACTTTGCTTGGTCGTGTGAGGAACTGGATTTATTGCCATTCCCTGCGTGGAACAGCAAATGTTGATTCTCTCATCCAGGGCCGCCGACAAGGGGGGGTNATTCCCTGCGTGGAACAGCAAATGTTGATTCTCTCATCCAGGGCCGCCGACAAGGGGGGGTAACCGGGTTAGTTGTCCTGGGTCCTGGACCAAGGGGGGGGCCTAAGAGACCCCTCTTGCTGTCAAATCATTCACTAGGATTTTTGCCAAATATGGTCATTTGTGAAAATTTTATTTAGCATATGGGAGTCAAATAAAACCTGCAAGTTGCATTTCTATATTTTTCTTGACAGAGAGCGATCTAAAATAATTTAATGTTCCCTGTCAAGAGGAAAATGGTTTGGNTTTTCTTGACAGAGAGCGATCTAAAATAATTTAATGTTCCCTGTCAAGAGGAAAATGGTTTGGTTCACTGTGCATGGCGAAGTCAAACGTTTGCCTCGATCTTAGTTGCCGCCTGTAAACTCTCAAAATAAGCAGTCAGCAAAAGTCAGGTGCTCAGAAAAGGTAAAAACAGAAAATGAGAGCAGAGGTGCTGGGACTTCATGGCTGTTATTTGAAAAAGACATGGAGAGGAAGATGCAGCTTCAACACGTAAGCCTACATTCACGTTCATAACGGGTGGGAGGTAAAATATGGAACAAATTTGTAATTTTATTGTTTGTTTCGAAGGGTCCTGAAAAAGATTCCATGATTAGGTTTTATCACCGTTAATCCATTTTAATGAAAAAAAAAAAAATCCTGTGGACTGGTATCTGTTTGAGTGTACTGTAAATGCTCTAATAGTGGCTGGCCAATTATTATTTTTTTGCCTCAACTGCAGAGAGAGAACCAGGCTTTTATTCTAGCCAGGTCATTATTTTTAATTTTAAAATATATATAACCTCCATGCTTCTCACCAAAGGTTTCCCTCTGCTGTGTTATAGTTGATTAGTTTCTTTAGTTTTCCTTTAAAACCCCGCTGAGGTTGAATGAAAGCGCACTCGTGTTATTGTGGTTACCTAATAACCAGCCTATAGTGACCATTTTCAACTAGTTCTGAGTATTTTTTAGCTTTTTCTTTGCACTTTTAAAACCAAACAGCCTTGTTAAACATATTTTGGAATCTTCTATTTGAATCCTATATTGCACAGTTATC
Organism: Lucifuga dentata; assembly: GCA_014773175.1. Lineage (NCBI taxonomy): Eukaryota > Metazoa > Chordata > Actinopteri > Ophidiiformes > Bythitidae > Lucifuga > Lucifuga dentata. Next base: position 84,755 of record VXCM01001875.1, read on the forward strand.
TATTTTGGATGGGGGTGATGACCAGCAGCTTAGATATTTGTCTTGTCTCGGGCCCGTGCAAGCTACATGGCAAGCCTGCTCTCGTCTTTCCTTTTGTATGATGTGTAGTTAGTGTCCACTGCTGGTTATAATGTATAAAAGAAAAAGGAGAGGCAGCATTACATCATTTTGTCTTGGTCCTCTGACACGTGATTATGCCTTCTGCCCTCTCCAGAAACCCCCGATGTCAGACAAGGGCTTAATTCCCTGGCAACATGTGTAAATAGCCCATCCTCTATGGGGAATGAAGCTAATTCAAGCTGAACCCCGATGGCTGCAGGGAATCTAACACATAATGTGACCCAGCAACAGCATCACAGGATGGCCAGACCCGCTTAATGTCAGAGCGTCTGATGGAGACGAGAGAGAGACTCAGGTTATCATCATTACGAGGATAATCGCTAACATCTGCAGTGCACCGTGCAGGGGACAAATGTAGGAGTGCTGTTTAGTTAGTGGTGTGTGTTTGGGTGAGTGTGTTTTTTCAGAATACTATTTTTGGAAGTCGACTAAAGACCAGATCAGGTGAAGCAGCTGTTGGTGTGATCTGAGAAGCTGCCAGAGGCCAAACAGACACTCGCTACTGCTGAAACAAAGCAAATCACCGTCATAAAAATTGCAAATGAAACCAAAAACATTTTCCTGTCTCCCTTATTGTCACTTTTGTTTTCTAAACTTCATCCAAAGCTGCTTGATCCTTGTGTGATCTGGAAGTAGATCAGGTCTGCCATCTTTAGGCACGTTCCGATTTCCTTATTTCTACTCTGAGGATCGAGGATGCTTCTTCTGAGCTGATCATCTTGTCTCATTGTAGTTAAATGACAAGTGGACTGGCTTTAAACGAGCATACCAGTGTTTTTGCATGTTTGAGCCCAATAAATGCTACCCATATGTACATTTCATTACCGATAACCATCTCCTAAAGTGTGCTGCAGGAGTGGTACATAAGATTGTTTCTCCTACTTTCCAGACTGCCTTAGCTTTCAAATCATTCCAGCACGCTATTAAAATCAAGTTGTAGAGACTTGAAATATGCTTAAGATACATGCATAATCCATCACAGCAAACCACACAACAATATTTATTGGACTCAAACATTCAAAACCACTGGTATGGTCCTTTTAAGTAGGAGGGAACAGATGCAAGTGATGAAACAAAACTATTAAGAGCTTTGGAACAAACCCTGTGTCACAGCTTTTGCTGGCTAATGAAAGAGGTTGTGATGATTTTTAACGGCGTATTAAGAATGCTTTGCTGTTGCATTCAGGCACCTCACACCGCTCTGTATTTGGCATATTGATCCAACATTGATCCAGAAGTGAATTAATTCAAATTGCTGAACAGTGATTTTGGCAATTTGCAAAGTCATTAGCTTGTTAAATCTGAGCGAGCAGTTCCAGTCTCATGGTGATTAGGGTGATGTGTTTTCTGGGCTTAGAAAGGTGAAAAGAAAAAAAAAAAAAAAAAAAAAGTACACCTCAGAACTGTACAGGAAGCCAGAAAACTTGTTATGTTTTTAACTGAATGGGCCTTGGCTTTTGAGGTGACGTCAGGAAAGCATGCACGTGTGTGTGTGTGTGTGCGTGCGTGCATGCATGTGTGCACTTTTGCAGTTTATCCTGCGTGCAACAGCCTTCATTTACCCAAACAACAACCTGAACAGTTTATGGATCTTGTTTGGATTTAGAAAAATTATTGTCAGGGCCTTTTCATACAAAAAAAATTAATAATAATAAATAAATAAATAAACCGTAAAAGGATAGCTATCAGATTTCTGCATTTTGTTATGGTGATTAACGATTTGAGGTCATGGTTCCTAATCTGTCCTGAAGTCCAGAGTTGAGAACAGTGTGTGTGATCTCCAACATCTCCAAGTCTTTCAAATGAGATCGTCTTTCATCGTGTCATAGTGTGTATGTGTTTGTGTGTTGTAAGCTGCATTAATTGTGACTTTCTTGCTGCTATTTCCTCCCCTTGCCTCTGATTATCAAAAACATCTAAACTAAATCCACAAAATTACTTAATCCAACAGAGAATCCATTACCCAAAAACAAATGAAAGATCATTTTTCTTACTTGTTTATGCCCTGATTTGCTTTGAATTATGAATGACAAATTAAAAATGCAAAAAAATGGAACAAGTTTAAGGGCTGAGCTGTGCTTTGGAGCTTTGCAGTGTTAGGCTCATCCCTCACATCAGAGTTTAACTCTCTCTCTCTCTCTCTCTCTCTCTAGCTTTGAGCTAATCCCTTGTAGCAAAGCTGGAAAATGCTCTAAGTTGCAGTTAAGAAACTTCCAAAACACACTGATCTTACTATGATTTTCTTTTGCAGTCAGCTGACCTGTGCTGGTGTCCACTGTGGAGGCCGTGGCATTGCTGAACCTCTTCTTCTGCTGCTAAGGTCAGCGCTTCTCTTTTTCTTATTGGTCTCTCCATCATCACCAAGTTTCCTCTTAAGGCTGCTACATACTGCAAGATCACAGACATCTTATAATTTCATTGCTAGCCACATTGTGCGACATGAGTCTAGTAAACTTGGGTAAGACGTTGAGTTTTATGCGTGTAGACTGCACGTTGATGCTACGATGCAAGTCAAAAGAAAATACTGCATTTGAGCGCCTCGTCCATCTGCGTCGCTGTTGTGGAAAATAATGAAGCTAAACAAGAAGCAAACTTTATGGTTTGTAACTGCATGTAGTGAAGTTTTAGCTGATAAATAAATGAATGACTCGTACGCAGATTCCAGATATTTATAATGATGATAAAAACTGCACCAGCAACACCAACATTTGAAACTTAAATTGAGTCTCCATTGGTGACTGTAGCGCCACCTAGGATGTTATTTCATTGGTCTATCTGTAAGTAAGCCATCTTATCATATTGGCATAGGACTAAGGATGAAAATTAGTCAACTTGGCTAAATCTGGCATATTTACATTCAACTGTATATTAATGTGCATTGTCCCAATTAAAGTAAGTGCTGTAGGAATCCCTCATGAGCATTTCAGTTTGGAAATCCTGTGAAATATGAGGTTGAAGTGAAACGAGAGTGACAATGCTGCAGATAGAAATGTTGGTACACATTGACAACGTGCATCATGATGGTGGAACAGACGCAGCACATCCTACACACTCCGTTTCCTGGCTGCGTTAATGTGTTGACTTTTATTCCATGACTGCAAAACTTTAATTACCTTTTTGCTGTTGTCAGACTTTCATGAATTTCACATGAAAGCAGTGTGTCCTGTCCAGGATGTTACTAATTGTTCCATATGTAGGATGGTTATGAAATGGAGTGTTTATATTACTGCTCACCAAGGTTATTTGCTGAAAAGAAGGAGGAGAATTATTACATTTGCTTTGTGGAAGCAGTGGGAAAGTGTGACTGTGTAAATAAGCTCTGTAGTACACAAAGGCACGCAGTGAAGTCCATAGATCAGCGGTCATGATGAATGCAATAAGGTTGTGAAAGCAGGATTAAACTCTTTTTTCCAACAGCTACAGAGTCTTGTTACAGAGATAAAAACAGGACAGTTTCTGGCATTTAGCAGATCGCAAAGTGGTTATAAAATGGTTGAGAAGTATTTGGCTACAGCTGCCTTTAGTTCTGTTCCGGGTGAGGATTACTGAGAGCTTCAACTTGTTCTTCAAACATGTCTGTAATTTATATAATAAAAATTCCACCTATTTAATTACCTACTAGATTTCGGTTAACACAGAGGTCATCTGAAAATAATAGTAAAGTGTGAATCTGCATCTGTTAATGGGGATCAATTTTTTTTTTTTTTTTTTTTTTTTTTTTTTTTTTNCTTAAATGTGATTTTTTTTTTTTGAGCATTTTCTGTGAAACTGCTTAACGTTCCTCAGCAGCTTGGAGCTCCAAACGTGTGAATTCAGCTGAAACGTCGGGTGCAGGGACTGAGCCTTCAGTGCGGTTTGACATGTCCAATTGAACTGACAGCTTTATAACCAAGAGTAACCAGATTATCTCATGTTGCGAAACCGCTCCAACTTTACAAAAGAAATGTCTCGATCACTGAATAGTTCTGTTTCATTTTTGCTGCTTTTAGAGAAGAAGACTCCACACACACACACACACACATTCATGCTGGTCTGTGAGTCCAGTGTAAACACTGACCTGTGCTGCATCAGATGGAAGCAGACATGATTCTTTACCTGCAGCAGGTGTCTCTCCTTTCCATTCAGGTGCTCATGTCGGGTGAATGTGCTCTGATTCCTGTATTCCATGTTTCTTTCTGTCTTTCTCGCATCTTTCCCTCTCTCACGGTCTCTCTCTCGGTTGCTAGGTACGCAAATAAGCATTTATATAATAAATGCTTATTTGCGTGCATTTTGCCTCTGAGGGCAGGGGTGGGGCGGGGCTAGGGGTNGGGGTGGGCTTATGGGGCTGAAGCCCCGGATATTTTCCATAAAGCCCTGAATCTTTTTTTGTAAGAGTGTTTTAAATTTTCTGTAGCGTTTTTGCAGTTACCCAAATTCATTGCCAAGGTGTTGTGAACGGATTGCTCAGACCGAATTGGTGGATGGAACGGACACAACGCACCAGGCACCATATAACACCACTTTAGATCATTGTAAATGATTTTAAGTGATCTTTTCGTTTAAATAACTTGTTAAAATATGTAACATATTTGTTGCACTTCTTAAGCATTTCTTAAAATTTCTGTTTAGCTTTGGTAGATATAAAATAGCTTTGGCTATCTACCAAAGCTACTTGCTTTGGTAGATAGCCAAAGNAGCTTTGGTAGATATAAAATAGCTTTGGCTATCTACCAAAGCTACTTGCTTTGGTAGATAGCCAAAGCTACCTCATGCCTGGATTTTCCTGTGGAGTTCTGGGCTAAGCCCTGGATTTCCACTAACCCTAGCTCCGCCCCTGTCTGAGGACACGTATGCATGTCTGCATACTGCTTAAATGCAGCTCTGTTTCAGTTTTCTAAGCAGTGATATTACAGTAAATGTCTGCAGGGGAAATTTACTTCTGCAGCCAGTATCTTCTTCCACTTCACCTCTCAATATGTGTCATTACCAAAAAGTCTAATTTACATCTTTACATCATCTTTTAGATTTCATTTTAACATATAGGAAGCTCTGTGCAGGATTTTTTTTTTTTTTTTACACCTGAGGCTCCTCCAGTTAAAATAAACAATCTCCAAAAGGCTTTGCAGATATTCACCATTATTCACAAACATCTTGTTTGCAAGCATCTGTCCAAGTTGTCAGATGCTGATTACAGTTGTGTGATCAGTCCAGTGTGATATTCTGCTTCCGCCTGTCAATTAAAACCTCAGACAGGATGCAGCCCTGTTACCAAGACAGCTGCTGGAATGTGTTGTTAAGAGAAAATTAAGACTAAATATCACTTTCAAGGTGATCCAGAAATCACAAAATCAATTTAAAGTTGCTGACTTAAGTTTTTATATCTTCTTGGAGTTTCTAACGAGTTGCATTTGAAGGTAACGTGCACATTTTTTTTTTAATTTTTTTTTTTTTATGTGGGACATTCTCCCGGTGCAAAATGAAAAGGTTTGAGCTCATAAATTGGAGCCAGAACTTGATGACAGTGACAATACAAGTTCTTCTGTCTGGTGGCATCAAGCGTTACAGAGCTGCACAGGAAAAACCAGCCGAGCTGACTAAAGTACAAAAGTCTGAGTGAAACAACAGGAAGATGAAGAAGTTCAGGAAAAATGGAGACTTTAAAGAAGAGAACGTTGAGAGGGGACGCTGATGAACAGACAGCAGCAAACGATGAGGAGCCAATTAAAAAGAGGACAAACACAAAAACTGGGTTGGACCACAGACAGAGTGAGAAAATAAACTAAAGACTAAGGAAGATGATGATGAGGATGAAAAAACAAGTGCAGAGAAAGTGCTGACCAATGAGAAAGACTTTCAGGAGAGAGGTGGAAGATGCGGATAAGAAGAATACGAAGGTCATCCAAATAGTTTGTGTCTTTTTCTAGATTCTGGATGCAAAAATACTGGAAACTCAGAAAGAAGGGTCACAGGTCACAAAGGAGGAGCGATATGCAAAGTGGGCTAACTTCAAAATGGCCTGCGTGAGCCGTTTGTCCTGGCAGCACAACTGCTGCTGCAAACTTCTCCAGGTCAAAGTATTTATGTATTCAGAAGGAATCGAATAAATTTAATTAAACTGAAGTATGTGGCAATCTGAGCATCAGACCTTAACACGAGCTACTCCAACCAAACGGCTAACTCAGGATTTTGAAAGGTCACATTATCCCAGTTTTTATGAGACTTTAGACTTTTATGAGTTTGAGGAGACAGAGGTTTGGCTGTGCGACGTGAATCATGTCACACAAACAGAAAGTTTTAACACAGTTTTGGCACTAAGGCGGCTGGTTTGATGGTGTCATGGCATTAATCCATAAACCAGAGTCCATATTGCCGCAGAAATCCTGATGCAAGTGTGTTAGGCCGGATTCACATGCTAAGTGTTAGCGTTGTGCTGACCTGGGTGTTCCATTATTGTGTATTGGGAGCTAATGTTGCGTCACGCCACCTTGAGCGAGACGCGACCAAAGTTCATTTAAATGAACTTTGACCTTTCTGACGCTGACCTTTCCAATGCGCAACCAATCAGAGTGCTGCTGTATGTCACATAACCAGAAGCGCCACAACAGTGGAGGAGGAGCTTATAATCTGTAGAGTATACAACACAACTTTAAANAAAAAAAAAAAAAAAAAGGCACTTGCTTGGCAAAATGTCAGCAGTCAGACAGGCATCTTAAGATTATTCCTACAGGTGCAACCACCTTTGACAGCCAATTGGTGAACAACTAACAGTTTCTTTATTTGGCCTACACACGGACACGGAACTTCCTCCATCCTGCATTGGCTTGAAATTGAACCCATTAATTTTGTCTCAGAAACTAGAAGGAAAAAAACCTGGAAAAGCTATCAAGCCTCATTAATCTTAACTGAAACAAGCTAAACTAGCTAAAGGCTTTATGCGCTGTGATTTCAAGCTAATGTGAAAAAAAAAAAAAAAATCTTGGTTGTAGATCCATAATGGTGGTCTTATATGGCAATATAAGACACATTCATGGACGGCAGATTTAGCATTTTAGCGACCAAAGACAACATACGACAATATTGTGACGGTCTGAAGTTTCGGATCAAAATCTAGGAAAAGCGTGACTCCTTCTACAAACTACATTTATAAATCGACCAATAGAAATACAGCATGAAACGCTATGACGATGTTGCTCACGATCATGGCAGCTCTGTTTCTCGTGTGTATAAAGTGTGTATTTCCATGTGTATGTGTGTGACAGAGATAGAGAGCCATAGTTTTTTTCCTGCCTGCCGTGGCGCTACGTTTCACCACGTATTCATCGCACAATCTGACATGAATCAGTCATGAGTCGTAGGACAAAACTAGTCATTGTCTAATGCTAACGTGAAAAGAGGTATACTGGGTATTTTAGACACAAACAGGAAGAATAATCATTGAAGATATATCTTCTATCAGAACAAAAAAAAAAAAACNAAAAAAAAAAAAAGCATACATACAGTATGGCAGCTTTGCTATAGCTCAGTCTAATTAGTGAATTTGGAGCTGAAAACCATGCTGAATTTTCACTTTCTGAGGGACCAGTGAGAGTTTTAATAATTCATGGATGTTTATGGATATTTATGTCTGGATCTAGATTTAATGCCAACATTTAATGCTGTTTCAGTTGCAGCAGAGGTGCTCAGCAAAAACTGTATTTAATATTCTGTCGTTCAGTCCACAACTTTGCGCTCTCTGCAGCGTTATATTGATCCTGATCAGCTGTTTATAGTTAGTACTGTATATGACATTGGGCCTTGGTAATAAAAAATGAACATTTAAATCTTATGCATATACAGGGTATTATGAAGCATAATCTTAAAACAAAGTTTCTGCTTCTTTTCTGAATAAGCAGCAGCTGCAGTTTCCTTGTGGTGTGTGTTTGTGTGTAAAGGCTGAGAGGGATCACAGATACACAGTGAGAGATTTGTGAGGGATTGTGCCGTCTGTCAATAAGGCCGTAGCATTGGCCTCGGGTTCTTCATTTCCTCTGGCATTGTGTCGTCTCACATCCTTTTCAAAATCTGTTCCAGCAGACCTGACAAGCAGCATCAACGGTGAATTCTGCTGCCTCAGAGCGTGACGACAGCAGTCAAGACAGAATGTTAGACATGAGAAACGGAAGTTCAAAGAATAATGAATGAAACAGTGCGGTAGCTTTCGGGATACAAATATACCATGTGACTCAGGCTTCAACAACGTGCCTTGTAAAAGTGCAAGAAAAATGCAAACCCACACTTGAGGAAACCCAACAGAGATCAGTGCAGGGAAGCGTCCATCATCCCACTCCTTTCCCTCTCACTGCAATGCAAAAATGTTGCTTGCGTTGCTAATGGCAACATCCTATTAACCAGAGACGATGAAGAGAAGGGTCAGAGAAGTTCATGCCATCCACACCGCTGTCTGCCATTAAGCCAGCGGGAAGTAAAGATCACAAAACCAGATGAAGGAAAGAAAGCAGCATTTTCACAAATACCATTTATCAGTAGGATACAGTTAATTAGGGTTCAGCCTGGTAAGCTCCTGCAGATCCTGTAGGCCTCTGGCATACTGGTCACAGACGATGGTGGCTTTTGGCAGATGTATCTCACTGTGAATAAGTGCAGGTTGGTTGATTGCCTCAAAGGAAATTGGGTGTTAATATCATTTGATGATGTGCAGTCTCGTCGGTACCGTTGCTGCGTCCTGCGCTTTATTGGTTTTCTTGTTTGTGTCTTTCATGGAGAAAAGAGGATGAGGGACAAGAGAGAGCAGGGCATAACTCGATTTTTGGAGATAGATGCTCTGCAATTATTTTGAGTAATGCAAACGTGTTTACTGGATGAGTCACAGCCAGCGTGGGTGGATATTTTTTTTTTTTTTTTTTTTTCTTCTTCCCTTCTATAATCCTTGAATTGCAACCCAAAACATGGTGCTCTGTCATTAGGAACCCCATGACACAAGCCCCTCTGCAGAGGACGAAGAAAATAATATAAATTATCACAACAACAGATTCATAGATTCATTACAGATGATTTATTTGCCTGGTTATTGTTTCCTGCTATTCCCTTGATGGTGTCATTGGCTAACAGATGTAGAATTTGGGGAGATGTAATTAACCCTGAAATAAATGTCTTCAGCTAAAGCTAGCGCGACTTAGCCTGCATGTATTTCTTTACACAAGCTCTGTCTGGCAGCTAGCATCGCGTGCAATATGTTGTTTTCTTCAGGAGACTCTGGGGCATCAGGCTAGTCCATTCCAAGTAGAAAAGATTAAATAGTTGAAAAAAAAAAGAAACTTACAAAATTCTCATAAGAATGTATGTTCGTCTGTACATGCAGACTTAATTAATGAAGTTATTTCTCCCTACAAAAAATTATTTTTCAGTATTTTGAGCTTCTGTGTAATTTTTTGGGCAAATCTTTTTAAAGTTATAGTCATTTCTTGTAACCGTGTCCAAACTGGCAACAAAGAAGAACCATGTCTGCCCCCTAGTGGAGAGTTCTGTTAATGCCAGCTGCAGAGCCCTTTCTCTGGGCTCAATCTGAGAAAGTGGAAATCTCCAGAATTTGATTGTCTTCACCGTAAAAATATTTAAAAAAAAAAAAAAAANATTTAAAAAAAAAAAAAAAAGTTATGTACCACTTTTTAAAAACAAAGGAATAGCATCATGCCGGGTGTTTCTTGCAACCTCTGAGGGTGAAGCTCGTAAAAAAGAAAAAGAAAACCGACATAGCCAGCGCTCAGATGTACCTGCCTTGCTGCAGTGAGTTGAAGGGCACCCACCCTGATTGATGTGCACTGGTGAGACATAAAACCAGCAATATAAAGCATGCTTATGTGCACTTGTCATGCCTCGCAATTGTCTTTGCATGTGTTCTTGGCAGAATGTAGAAGAAATATTCACGTCCATACTTCACAGCACGACTGCAACTATATCTTATATCCAGCAACCTGATTCTGAGCAGCGAGCTACTCTTTGATTTATACACGTGTCACGCAGAGGGCTCTTGGCACCGTCGTGCATGAACAAAGGTGGAAATTATGTGAGATGTAATTCATGAGGACAGAATGGACAGCCATAAAGGGATCCCAGTGATGACTGCTGAATGTGGTTCAGTGGGCCTTAGGGGAAGGAAGTAAAGGGACATGAGGTAACACATCTCCAACTATTGCACTTGAACTTATTTCAAAGACACACAGATACCAGCCTGCTCTGATTTTCCCGACTGAAAATCGACGTGAGGAACTTTGTTTTTTCACAGCTTTGCATCATTATGCAGATTTGTTTTAACTACCTAATAATGGAGACGGAAGGGTGGAGATCAGGATGGAGCAAAGTACAAGAGCATCAGCAACTTTGGCCTGCGAGGATTTTATTTTATTTGGAGTCGTTTTACTTCTCTTTGCCAGTGTTCTTTTTAAAGTATTGTTTCCCCTGAGCTTTATCTCACTCTTTCACACAAATACACTCTTTCACACAAATACACTCTCTCTCTCTCTCTCTTTCTCTCTCTCTCTCTCTCTCTCTGCAGCGTGCCTCATCCTCTGTGGTTTTTGACTCAGGTGTGGCCAGCGAGCAGTGTGTTGATGTGTTTACATGTGTTGGCATGTATTTGCATTTGTTAGCATGTTTGCATGTGTTTAAGTGTGTTGGCACGTGTTTGTGTTTGTGTTTTTTGGAATGCTTACATTTGTTGGCATTGCTGCACAGGTGTCTCCTGTGGTATCCGGCTGCACGCTTGCATGGGGAAGTTGTGTATATGATGTGTGTTTCATGTTGACTGTGTGTGTGTTTTTACATTGCTGTGTATGAGTACTCCTATAAACTGCATATATTTAATGCTGAATACACACACACACAGAGAGTAATGCAGCATTGCATAGAACACTGCAGCAGATGTTTATGGCCTTTAAAATGGATTTGAACCGACGTGTTTTCCAGTTTTAACACGGTAATTGCATCCATAGTTTCTCACTTGTGTCAAACATTTACAAACGTTTGCATCATTATAATCACAAAGACAGAGAAAGTCAAAGAAAAAAAAGTCAGCCATTTGTCTCACTCATCTGTCCAACACATAAACGGCTGAGGAAACAAAAGACAAGAAATGGAAATGAAACTGAACAAGCAGCAATAAGACAGATATCGTGCAAAGATAAGAAGTGGCCTGTGAGGAAATTGGAAATGATGTTGGATTACTATTCCACACACTCCATGAGTCGGGGTTATGGTGACGGATGAGCTCATACATCACACACACCACAGCGCTGACAGCTGCCAATGCTGCCGGCCCGCCACTCAACTCTGACCCCTCAGCTTCATTCATCTGGCTGCATGTATGAGCACGTGCATGCCAGGCGTGTGCCTCTCCTGGCACACGCTAAGGCTGAAGAACATGTTCACACACACGTATGCACCTTCACAGACACACAGAAGGATTCCTCTGGGCCCCCATTCCATGTTTTCCCAGCTCAATGGCCCTTTGAGTGGGTTAATAGTGTGCAGAGGGGCTCTGCAGGACCCTCTGGTGCACTAATGGTGGTCCATAGTGTGAAAATGCAGCGTTGACCTTGCTCAGGTTCCCTCATCACTCACATCAGCTCTGCACTATGGTTTCTAGATTCCCCTGTGGGTGTGTTTGGGATTCTTAAGTCTGTCTGGATGGAGGAGGCCCACTTTGTTAAACTGTGGTCATCAAAGGTGGAAAGCAATTAAGTACATTTACATGAGTCCTGCTCATATATACTACTTTTTTCTTTGGCACGGAGCTGTTCTTTGCAGTAATTACTGTTTTACTTTTCTAGAATAAGTTTAATTTGTTGTTGTACTTGTTTAAGTGAAATTTTGAATGTGGGATTTTTGCTCATCGTGAAGCATTTATACTTGTTGTGGTATTACAAATTTTACTCATGAATGAGTACTTCTTCCACTGCTGGTGATCATATAAAGCAGTGGTTCCCTGTCCTGCTCCTCCTGTATCCCAGCAATGCATATTTTCCATCTTCTGTCCTCCAAACCTGATTGGCTAAATCAGACATGTTTAGCCAGTTCATATCTGGGAGACATTGACTCTGGATCAAGTCAAATCATTGATTTAGCTCATCAAACGTATCTACTAGAAGAAAATGTGTGAGATCATGAAGGCTTCAGTTCTTTTGGGAAACATTTAGGCCAGTCATCCTCACAAGACCTGTGGCCTTGTGGATCTGACGTTGCTGTTGGACGATGCTGTTGGACGACTCGAGAATGAGAAAGGGTCGCCCCGATCATTCTGTCACTTCCTCTCTCAGCTGCTCCTCTGTTTTGATCACATGACACTTTATTAGTTTATGATGACTACGTGTTTTAAGTTATTCTGATATCAAATTGTAGCACTATCAATAACGGCTCGAACGGACCGAACCACCACTGTCTCCAGACTCTGAGCAAATTATACTTTACAAATACAGTATATGTATTATTTATATTATCTGCGAGACATCGCCGCGATGCAACGAGTCAAAATTCTCCGCATTCTCCGCTGTAAGCAGAGCTCCGAATGTCCTACTCTCCTGTCTGTGTGTGAATGTCTACTCTGCTTTGGTTTCTCCAGTGACATTCAGCATCCCGTCATCTCCATGACAACGACGACACGGCGTTGGGCTCATTGAGGGTTGAGAGAGCAGCTAGTTTTGTCAGCAGTTAATTGACTCCAGGTTGGATTGGCCATTTGGTGAGGCGACACAATCCGACCCTGACTTGACTGACCTTAAGAAACAGAGTTTTGTCTTACTGAAAATTTCCTGTGTGGACCTTTAAGATTTGTATTTGAGTACCCCTGATTTAGGCCATTAAAGTTATATCTTCTTTGTTTTTATAACATTATCTGCCCCACATGACACATTGATGTGTTCTGAGTACAGTTTAGCTGACTTGGTGTATTTGGGGTTATTTTATTTCAAATACTGTATTTTTACTGCATTTCTGCATGGATAGGAGAGGGGAGGTTGACGTGCCAGACTCAAACCTGTGACATTACTGTACATCAGGGGAAATTAAATTATGTCATGGATGATGGAAAATCTGCAGGTTTGCCTTCCAACCAAACATCACGGCAGCTGATTTCACTGATTAGCACACATTAAACAGAAGGGGGGGAACTAATCAGTGAAATCAGCTGGAGTGCTGTTAAGTTGAATGAAACCCTGCAGAGTCTTGGCGTACTGTGGCACGTGGGCCGAGACTGCCGCTCCACTTGCTGTGTGCTGACTGAAGCACTGGGAGGCCCCAGACTTGAATTTTAAGCCTGTATTCATTTTCCAAGGGCTAATACACCCACACTCCACCTGGACATTTACAAATGAGACCTGTGATTATCTCCATCAAGTCTGCCACGCTGACCCGACTCACACTCAACACAGCCAGCAATCAGATCAGCCTCCAGACGATCTTTTCTCTCCTTTCTGAGGGTTTGAATGCAGTTTCCTGTCTCGGTCAAAGCTCTGGCTTCACTCCACAGGCGATATACGCCTCCCAGAGCCCGATTATTATTATTTCACTCCCTCATTTACTTTTAATGCTGCTGGTTCTTAATAAATCCAGCCTGTTTTTGTCTTGCTCAGATCTTAGTCAGCACTGTGGCCATGCACGGAAATGAAGACCTTTTCAGTGCATGATTCACCATGTGCATCCACAGGAACAGCACAATAACAACAACATGCACGGAGCATTAAATAAGCAGCTGTTAACTGACTCGCCTGTAAATAGCAATGAAAATTATGTAAACAAAACAGATTTTGAGCCCCAGTTACACCTACAGGCAACAGAAACCTGCGAAGAATCAATTCAAGATTCCTCCTCCAGCTGCCATGTAGACATTTTAAGCCTGCTGAATGTGCAGTAATGTCAATGTCAGGACATCCAACTCTTGATGTGTCAAGATTTTGTTCTGGATTTCAGCTTGCTGTTTCTTCAAATGGGTCTCCACGCTGTAAAGGACCAGTAAGAATTTTCTCCCAAAATGCTTTAAAACTCATTTTAATATCCCATTGCTCCTCCTTAGTTATTGACTAGTTATTGACTGGGAAAGATCTATATGGAGCACCTTAGCAGTCACGTGTGGGGGAAAAAAAAAAAAAGNAAAAAAAAAAAAAAAAGGTTAAAAAAAGACGACTTCCCTAAGGGGACATGGAAGAAAAAAAAAATCAGTTGGAGGTTAAAAAAAAAACTTATTTTTTTTTCTCTTTGTTTTTTCCTCTTTTTCTTCTTGGGTATTTTTCCACTGTTTTTTTTTTTTCTCTTCTGAAATGTACTAAAAATAGGTCAAAGCTACAGCACATGCAACGATTTCCGATTAGGTAAATGCTAATGCTAGCTAGCAGATAACGTCTCTGTGACTGTACCCACTACAAGTTCCGATGAAAAAAACAAGTCAGTGAATAAAGTCACTAACTCACTACTACTTTTGACAATGTTCTAGTGTTTGGCAGGTACAACAGTGTATTTTTGTGCATTTATAACGGTTAGTTGTTTTACGAGAGTTGACTTAACTCAAACATTAGCAAAACAGCTCCGTTGCATGCGCTGTAGCTTTGACCTATTTTTAGTACATTTAGGAGAGAAAAAAAAAAACAAAACCAGAAAGGGAGAAAAAAAACGGAAAAAAAAGTTGTTTTTTTTTAACCTCCAACTGATTTTTTTTTATTTTTTATTTTAACTTCCAATTCTTTTTTTTTTTTTCNTAGGGGTGTCATTTTTTTTTTTTACCCATTTTATTTTTTTTCACACATGACCCTAAGGGACTCTGTAAATCTACAAAAAAAAGTGTGGAAAATAGAGACTCATACAGGATTCACAAAGGATTAAGATTACAGAAACTGTCTCTGTAATTATTATAAATGACATGAGGTCCCAGGGTAACATACGTCTCATGCAAATCAGGTTTATGCTACTGAATTTATAAATACAATTAAATAAAAACATGCAGATGGATTCATCACATCCTGGATATTCTGGTTGAGCCCCTTTTGCAGAACACGTTAGGGTGTACTTACCGATGTCTGCAGGCCTACAGTCTGGGTGCTTTTGTGCATTGGAGTTGTCAAAAGTCCCAATTCTACAGTCTTAATTGTAAGACAGGTTTTCACCATCTGGTGATAGTTTACTTCACTACAGCAGAGAATGGAGCAGCTGTGCTAATGCTAAATAGCTGTAATGAAGAATGGCTGTACAGTTAATTCTGCTGTCTTTAATCTGTTTCCTGTACATGTAACTTCAGTACATGCTGGTAAAAGTCGATGATGCCAAACAGAGGAAAAATCCTTTTTGTGAATGAGAACGGCAGTCACATGTTGTTATTGTCGGATTTTCACAACAACTTGTCAGCTAAATGACAAGGGAACAAGCAAAAGCTGTTGTTGTTGTGGCAGAAAATCAGGACAGCAAACCCATCCCAGAGATTTATCTTTTATTCCAGCTGCTTCAGTTAAACCCAAATAAACACAGAAATTTTCCCTCACTTCTAAAACTTTGCTGCAAGAATTAAACAGAATAACTACGTATGACTGGCAGCTGCCATCAGTTTGTATTGCGCTACATTTCAGCTGTCGTTTCTGGGAGACATAGTTTGGCTTACATGATTGTCTCACTTGTTAGGATGTTATGCTGTGATGGATGGATGTGATGGATGTGATGTTATGCATAGATGAATCATGACACGATGGACACAATGGGCTTCATTCTTGTCCATTCATGTGCTGCTGTTTCAATAAGGACGGCTATTTTGTGTCGTGTAGCAAAAAATATCTGCCGTTAATCTGCAAAGCTTTGATAGCTTTATTGATCAACACCAGTCACTCAATGATATTCACACTGCAGCCATCATACATTAACTATGCATACATGTATGAATGATGGGTGCTGCATGTATCCTGTGTTATTTATCCTCAAAAAGCAACAACAACATTGACTAGAGGGTTGAAATGCGTCACTGGACTGGAAAAAATTGCTTAAAGATGTTTCGCCATTTATCCAAAAGGCCTCTTCAGTTCAGATAGCGGGAACAGGAAGCGGCATTTATTCCCAAGTGGCACACACGCCCATCACTGGGATGGTTCTGTCCACTCAACCACGTCCATCACCACCAGCCAGGGTGGCAGGGTGGCGGTTGGTTTGGGGAAATGCCGGCGGACTGTTGTTAGAGCAGCGTTGCAAACAGCAGAAAATAGATGTAATATTGCAAACATGTAGCTGGCAGTAAGAAGGGAAATGAGAGCGATGTACTCTCTGTTGTTACAGCAGGATTTATATAATAATGCTGTGTTTGACAGACCTCGGAACTCGGATTTTTCCGACTTCCTACTTGGAAAAATGCTTTGGAACGGATTTGAAGTCAGAGTTCTGACTGGGAAACTCGGACCAAAATTATCTACCCTGACTTATTGAGTATGACGTCACTCAACACGGCGGCGCCCATAGAAGCGAGCTTTGTGAATGGAAATGATCAGCTAAAAGGCAAATAAAGTATTTTTTTTTTATGTGAAACTGAAAGAAAAAGCTCAGAATATATCGCCAAGTTAACTATCTATTTTGCATAATAACTGTTTGCCATTGATGTGTAAGTGTAAATAATTTCAGAATATTACTTCTCCGCACAAATGTTTAATACTGTGGTTAATATCATAAAACAACACAACCTTAACAGTCCTGTAGTCTAACTTTACTTTAGCTAGCATTTATTATTAAGTTTATTTAATCTTACAGTATTTATTGGTGTTCAGCTATACTTTTTTGTTGACATTTGGCTGGAACGGTTTGAGGTCAGAAGTTGGAAATTCCGACTGGGAAAATTCCAACTTCCAAGGTAGCTTGAATGCAGCATGATCTCATATATGAGACATCTCTGCTGTGCTACAGCTGCCTTTCAGTTATTGCCATTTTTGTTGACCTTTATTGAGCAAAATCTGTAGTCGTTTTCAATGTGTTCCTGTGCTGACGAGGGATGATTCCTGTTTCGGGCTTTCACATCGCCCTCTAGTGGACATAGTATTTAATCCTCCAGATGGAGCAAGTGAGCAACACTAGCATTAACAAATGTTATACTAAATGGAATGGGCTCCATTTGCAAACCTAATTTAGAACCATTAGGAGTATTTCCACCAAAAAAAAAGCTGTTTCTCCTGTTTGGAAGCAGAAAATTGCAGGACTGGAAGTGGAATCTGTGATGACATCATAAGTGGGTGTGTGTTACTCTACCTCTGGGGAATGAAAAACAATGAAGTACGTCCTTCATGTAACTCTGTTGTATTGAAGTAAATATTTTTAATAAGATGATAAAAGCTTGCAGATAAATGATGTGGTCCGGCATCTTTCTTCTTTTTATTGATCTCCTTTAGATGCTACTGAAAAAAAAACTTTCACTATTCCTTCTGTTGGTGATATAATGGTTTCACGGGTAGAAATGCAGGCTGGTTCACTAGATGGCACCTTGGTTCCACAGATACCAAACGGAGCAGGTTCATCAAACGGGGGTGAAAAAACACAATGAATGTGCAGGTGTATGCATGGTTAACATCAAGTATCATCCTGGCCTGTGTGTGTGTGAGACGTTTACACACTGAAACTCAAAATGAAAGAAAGTGAAGGTCACATTCTACAACTGCAGTAGTCACAACTGAGTTTGAGTGAGTTTTGGTTTGTAAGTATTTGGCAGCGTCAGTACATATGAAGAGTGTATCCAAACACCTGAAAGTTGCAGTAAATCTCCTCACACACACACACACACACACTCTGCCTCTCTGATACGGATGCTGCACTTTTCTCAGCGTGGTGCCAGTCACCAGCAGCGTTAAAATAGATGTGATGTCCAAACATTTTCAGAGCAGCCGCTGTTTTGACTGAGCAGAAGTCTACTTTTGCAGTCCAAACGCTGCGTTTGACACTAAGAGGTTCATTTTAAAGTGCTGAAATTGTCAGGAGGAAGAGTGTGTGAAGGTGCTGTCAGAATAAATCACAAACTTAACAGATAAACTCATGATGTCACACTGGTAAGTTCAGGAATCAGCCTCAAACAATGAAGTGTGAATGTAATGAGTATGGGGAGTTCTGGACTTTAAAACGCACTTTTCAGCTCGTGCTGCAGGTTTTACTTTCGCCAAGGAGGTCATGTGATCACCATTTGTTTGCAGGATTGCAGGATATCTCAAAATGTTATAGATGGATTTGGTTGAAATTTGGGGCACAGATAGGTAAATGTCAAATGGAAGAAGAGATTTAAATTTTGGAGGTGATCTGGATCATATTCTAAATCGACTTTTTAGCTTATAAAATTGACACAGCTAGTGACACAGCTAGCGGCACAGGCTAGTAACACATAGTGACACAGGCTAGCTACACATAGCAACACAGCTAGCGATGCAGGCTAGTGACACAGGCTAGTGATACATAGCAACACAGCTAGCAAACACAGGCTAGTGATACATAGTGACACAGGCTAGTAACACATAGCAACACAGCTAGCGACATAGGCTAGCAGCCTGAGAAAGTGGTGGGTTGGTTTTGTGGTGGAGCCGCTGAGGTTTGGAGTGATTTCAATTAAATTTAGCAAGTGAGAAAGTTTTATTTGTCACGTGCAGCAAGCACGGTACAAGCATGTTGGCTAATTTCTCAATATTTAAGATTTGCTTGTTTCAGTATGATCTAGATCATGTTGGCCTTGGTGAGGGTATTCGCTCTGAGTGTCTTTTTGTTAATTATTTTCTGCCTGTCAGCTGCTAAAAGCATCACAGGTATGGAACTCTAATCCAAGGCCATTAGAAATATGGATGTTCTGCACAGTCATCCTTAACACCCGAATACAGAGGCTGTGGAGCATTATAAATCTTTTTCTTTCATTCTTACTTTCTACATTTTTAGTTATGACTTCAACATGTGAAAACAAAAACAACAGCTGTATATTTTGCAACAGTTTGTATATTTCCCCAGACCTGTTTTTATATATATATATATCTATATATAAAATCTGCAAGTAATTTTTCTTTGCACCAGTTTATAAGGTAAAAAATGGAGATAAGGAGATACTTCAATGAGTTTTGTATCATTCAGAAAGTCAGAAAAAGTGTGATTTATGTCCAGAGTTTGTCAGAGGAAGCTGCCTTATTATTATTATTACCCTTCAGAATGAATGCTGCTCTCACACCCTGATGATCTGCGTTTCAGTCGTAATGGAATCAATAGGTGAAGAGGTCACTTTCTGCCACCAGACTGAATTTCATTTCCTGCCTCATATACATAACACTTTCAACCACAAACATTACACTCCCATTCCAGTGTGAAATGGTACACATTAGCATACTGAGCAAATATTGGCCTATTTTTAAATATCACATATTGGCCAGTCAATGTCATCCAAGTGTAATATGCTGGAGCTTCCACCTGAGAAACTTTTTCAACATAGAAACTTGTTTCAGAACTGGTGAATTAGGATCTGCATGGATCTGTAGCGTCAAAGTTGATTAAATATTGATTTTGACAATCAGCATCATATTCATCAATATTATTAATCAGGCTCAATCTGTATTTATGGTAAATGGTGGATTTTCTGCAAAATAACTGTTTAGAAATGCAGATAATACAGAGATAAGAATTAACTGCACAGTTTTTTGTAACATTCCTGCCATGAATTTACTAATCACTGACGTGTGTGTGTGTGTGTTTTGGGTCAAATGTTCTTTGACCTGGTGTAGCCATGGGGAGTTTGTGGGAAATGTTCCATCGGAGACACATCTGTGCACACAGGGCCGTGACTTCCCCGTAAATACCATTTCCATCATTCATAGTCAATTACCTCCCACCGACCGCTGCTGTTTGACGTGACGATGATGATGTAAGGGAGGAAGAATGATCCTTAGGGCTGAATTCCATCAAGTTCACTGTTAAAATAGTGCCAAGACAATTTATTTTGTTTGTGGACAGTGATTTTTGAAACATGAAACTTATGTTAATTCCTTCTTTTTGCTCCTTAAATGTGATGATGCTTTAGATTTTGGCTAAATTTTGACATGTGGCTTTGGAAGACTTGATAAGCACACTGGCATGTAGGCATCTGATGTGTGTATCCATGCAATGATGGATAAAATGACCCCTGTCTGCCTGACCGGACCACATAAGTGGTCCCCAGTGTGAAACCATCAGGCCTGAGAAAACACGGCATCCTTTGGCTTCGGCCTTTTCAACCAGAGCCGTCAGATTCAGCAGAAACAGAAGCTTTTATTCTAAACAGAACTTTTTTTTTTTTTTTTTTTTTTTTTTTTAAGATTTTTCTACTAATAGAATTTTTATTGCAACAGAAATGAAAGAAAATGACTGATATAAGCTGATACAATTGAGCTTTTTACTCATTTTAATAGGTTTCACTATGTTTTTCCCTCCATAGGGACTCTTTAATTTGGCCGCACAAGAGTTGTGATTGGTTACTGTACATTAGAAGGAGGAAAAAAAAGGAAATTGTTGAATAGCAAAATGTAGCAATCAATAATAATTTTTAGAATTCACTGATATTGCAGTTATTGAGCTTGATAAATGAAATGACGAAGAGTCCAAACTATATCTAAAGAGTCTCTATGCAAAATGTAATTGCTAAAAGCTCATGATGTAATTAATATCTGCTGGCGTACACCTACCCCCCTGAATTTGTCTGAATTTTAACGTTAAGAGCCAAGGTTCTTTTGTACTTTTGCACACACACTTTCTTTACTAGATTCTGTTGGTTTTGCACACACTCATACACACACACAGTCCTCTGTCCTGGTCAAATCCCATATCTGTATTTTTGATTAATACTAGCCTGCGGTCATCCATCAACATACGGTTGTCATTACCCCAATCGAATCCTCACTCCGAAATGCATTTAGGTTAAAAAAAAAAAAATCTTTTTTTGCTCATCCTCCATCTGCTGACATGGATAATTAATCACCTAAGCGATGTGGCTCCGTTCTTCATTATTTAGCCCCAGAGAAGAGGCTGGTGCGTGTGTGTGTGTGTGTGTGNGATGTGGCTCCGTTCTTCATTATTTAGCCCCAGAGAAGAGGCTGGTGCGTGTGTGTGTGTGTGTGTTGTGTGGAAGAGTGGAGGTCTGGCTCACTGTTTCAGCTTGTTTTCAGCTTGTTTGTTCGGCTCCAAACACGATCAGATTAACAAATAGGGTTCAGCCCACCAGCTAATGAGCACTACGAGATGCAGATCACTTATTTGATTTGTTCCTGGAGTGGGAGAACGTGGAATTTACAACAGGTAACACAGTGAGCAGAATCTGTGGGGGAGAAGGTTAAAAAAAAAAAAAAAAAANAAAAAAAAAAAAAAAAGTCATCGGTGAGTGGGCAAGATTTCAACTATGCAGAGATTTTTGTAGCCAAGATGTGTAGGATTTACTTCCGCTGGAGTTCTGCCAGCCCAGACTTTGGCTTTACAAAAAAGTACTGCAAGAATTTTTTGGAGTTTGAGGGTTTAATTCCAAAGCTGGTTATTTTCAGCTTTCCAAAAAGGGAATGGAAAAGGTGGACATTGATTGCGTTTCTGTTCCACTCATTTCTTCTGTCTTGTCTTTCATTTTAGCCAGCTGCAGGTTTAAAGCTGGAAAAGGAGGAATGCAGTATTTGGACTTTAGGGTGCTACATCAAACCGTTTTCAGAGCTGTAGTTCTTTTGCTCTGGTCTGAATTATGTTGCATTTACTGGTTGTTTGGTTTGGTTTCAGACAGGAAAAAAGTCCAATTGAACCAAAATGCATCAGGAAAAGTCATGTTACAACAATCGCTCCGCTCATTGGTCCAAAATATCTGAGAGAGTAAAATAAACTTTATTGCAGTTGTAGTTAAGCTTTAACTACGGTACTGGATCAATCATTAGATAGTTGGTTTGAGCCGGTGTGGATCATGTTCACACCACAAACCAACAGTTCTGTGGAACAGGACCAAGACTCATTGTGCTGGTTTTGGTTGTGCCGGGGAAAACGAACCCTCATCCAGCTGAATCCGACTAAACTGTGTAAAAAAAAAAAAAAAAAAAAAAAAAACCCCATGAAAAATGATAATAGAGCCACTTTACAGAGTAAAATCAGCAGTGAGTCTAAAGGCCGTTACACACCAGATGCGAATAATTCTTGTGAATATTTTGCATGTGAATAATAGTTTTGGAACTCTCGTTCCGTTAATGGAGCTGTGCTGCCTTCATTAAGAATGCCAGATTTAAGCTGAATAGTGTTTTAGCATTTTATGTTATTCCTGTGTATATGTTGCCCCCTACTGGGCGTTCTCAGTATTATATGCATTAAAGTACATGTTTAAAGTGTAGCAAGCTAGTTTTTCGGTCGGCTTGCAGCAAGACATGTTGTGCTTCATTTATTCTTCTTATTACGTTTCTGCTTTGGACACCGTTTGTAAGTAATTAAAACTGTTGTAGAATAGTTGCATTTTTTAGAAGTTGTTTTAATTCACTTCATCCTTTCATATCGTGTTTGTATATGTACTCTGAGGTGCTAGCTGTGTGTTTTTAGCTGTTAGCCTGTAATTACCTTAAAAGCTACTTCACAAAACTTGTTCAAAAGTTAGGAATGTTTTCATTTTTCTGATGGTATATTTGTTTTGTGCTCAAGTTTTATCATACTGATGTATGCTTTTCTTTTTCTTATTTTCAGTTTTACAACAAGATATTTTCAATAAAGTGCAAGAAAGGTCAAGCCTTGTCTTTTTGAGAATAAGAAGTTGTTAGCTGGCTGTCTAGCTCTGCAAAGAAACGCGCTGCGAGGGCAGTAAAATGTCTTTGACATCAGTGATGGAGTTTGGAGCTTGATAAAATTGCCGCATTGATTTTTTTGTTTCAAGTTCGATTTTTTTCCAACTTTTGGCATGTAAATGTAACGCATTGGACCAATCAAAGCATCGTTTGCTGGTAACATCACGCTCAAAACATGAAATATTTTGGATCTTCTGATTTTGTCACAAAACTCTGATTGTGTGATAAAACGGACACAAACTATGAAGACGAGTATAAATACAACGTAGCTTCATTAACACAACGGTCTAAATGAATATTTACCTGTGGTCATCCTGAAAAATGTCCAGAAGCGGCTGTGATAAAGCTTTAATTCCCATATTAAACTGGATGCTCCTTCTTCATATTTAATGAACTCAAAATTAATGCGCTTTTCTAAGCTAACAGGTCCTCATCACTTATTGCTGACTCAGTGTTTGCCGTTGTGTGTTTTTTGCCATGTACCCACACAAATATTTGCAACAATCGCACTGTGTTTGGTGTGAATATATCTATCGCGACAAATTCGCATCTGAAAAAATTCGCACTTTTGTGTCATTTATTTGCATCTCTCTTGGTGTGTAATGGCCTTAACCCTATTAAACTGATAAAACTTATAGATATATGGTCATATATGGTCTGTACTCAAGCCTGATAATATTTGAAGTTTGAGGCTGATCCCTCAGCTTGGATATTTGAGAGGAAGAAAAATCTGATTGTGAAATGTACACTTCTAATAGATATTGATTGTTTATCACACCTGAGTTGCTGTTTATGTATTCCCCTCATTTCATGGTTTTTAGTTATTGCAGCAGGAGTTCGTTTGAGGTGGAAAAGTTACATAAGACGCTTGGGAACAGGAAGCCATTTCAGCCTCATTAAAAACAAGTGAACTGTGGCTTTGTAAGTGTTCTGCAGCCCCTAGAGGTTCCATTCTCTGTGATAAGCAAATATCAGCTGATCATATCAGCTTGGGGATATATCATGACAAGAGCCCAAATTATATATGTCACATTCTTGTAACAATCTAGAAAAATTCAAATTGCATATACATCAACTCCAAAGAGAGAAAAAAATGATGATATCAGATCCTTAATACTGCATAGTTTGTAATTCCTTTTTGCTGCGTTTGTTTCCTGTTCTGGTGATGAATTAAATGAAAGATCAGGAAGAAAAGCTTCCTTGTGCCTTTTCTTCAAAACTGTTAAGATTTGCATTTATCGTCGACCATCAACACAAAATACTCACAATTTTCTGTTTGAGAGTTTTGAGAATTAATGCCACAGACGGGAGTAAAACCAGTAAGATCGTAGTAAAAACCTTTTTTCTTCAATCAAAAGCTGAACTGCATAAACTCAGTAATCTGCTCGCCCTTTCGTGAAACCCTATAAAATACAATTATCTGCTATAACTTCAATATCAATCACATTAAAGCTTACGATTTCAAGTCCCTACGTGACCTTTAACTCCCACATACACACTGAACATCCGCTCAACAAATCTCATTTACGCATCAGATAACTTACACACATACACACGCACACACACACCCCTTTTATTACCTGACCTCAGTGCCATGCACGTGCATTTATAGCACACAGATTTAATATACACTTATATACTTGAATCACGAAATTGACCAAGTCAAACACAGTAAAGCCACATTAAACTGAACAATTTAAAAACTATAACAAATGCAAAGCAAAAGTCAAAGTTACAAATACCTTCAAGCAGATATTGGACACATTGCCAATAACTTTTAAGTAATAAGAAGCTGCATTATGAGGATACACACTGTATGCAGTCTGCTAGAACTACAAAGAAACGTCTTGGAATATTCAGTTTTCAGTTTTATTCTGTTTATAGCTTTGAAATATTGTATATTACAGAAAACAAAGACAAATTAAACAAATTGCCATGGTCTTTAATCCTATTGATACCTTTGTAATGCTTTAATGTGCAAAAACCTACTTCTACTCTCATTTGCTGCAGCACCACTGTGCACACTGAGAGAAAACAGGCCATTTTAAGTACAATCATTGTTAAACTCTCCTCCTGAAAAGTTTGCTGACTGGATGCTTCAGGCCTGAGCTCGGGCAGCACCCCACAGCCTGAGAAACATGTACGCTGGCCCACTAAGGCATAATTTGTGGGTGTTACATGTTAAAGGACCATGCCGGCCGTTTTGTATGTTTGAGCCTAATATATTCAATTTTCATACATGTTACGTTACTGACAATCATTTCCCAAAGGATAAAACCATATTTCAGCTTTCCTGATGTTTTTCAAAATCTCTTAATCTTTCAAAATCAAATATTCAAGAGGTACACCCACCTTAAAAATTGATGTTCCTCCTGCTAATAGTTACGCAGCCTTATGAAGTCACGGTCCTTTCAATTGTTTTTGTTAAATGCAGGTCTTCTTTTGGGACTGTATTCCCTGGTGGAAACATACATTCACTCCGCGCTTTTTATTGCGTTTAAACGCTAAAATTACATAACTTCTAAAAAAAAAACCTGAATACACGTCTTGTTGGTGATGATGGATTACCTATCCCAAGAATGTTTCAAGTATCAACAAGTTGATTTTAATAGCAGAATGAACTGAAATCAATGGAGGTCTGGAAGAAAAAATATTTAATTCGCCGTTCCAGTAGTGTGCTTTGGGAAATGATTTTCAGTAAATTTATGTGTATGAAAATTGAATATATTAGACTCATAATCAAACAGAAGCCTTTAGGGGAGGTCGGGACCTACGGGTTTAACATTCTGGATGCATTTCTGCAGGCATGAACCTCAGTGAAATTGTGCATACTCCTTACCATATAAAATGAGGGAAAATAATTTAAAAAGGAGTATTTAACATGAGATTCATGGCGCATTATGATGTTTCATACATGGATGAGGAGCTACAGACATGCTAAATATTCTTTGTGATCTGCATGATGAATGAAAAAAAAATTGCTTCCTGGATGCATCACCTGGCTGTTTGGGCTCCAGTTCTGCTTTTTTGAGCATATGCACGCCGTTCCTAAATGAAGAATTAAACAGCCTTTATGGATCAACAGTCAAACAGATAAAAATGCAAAACAAAACTCCCAGTTCACAGAACCAAATAAGCACACGAAGCCAAAGCAAAACAGCAACAGGAGCGGGATTGATTAGCTTACCTGCACAAACCTCCAACCTTCAGCTTCCCTTGGCCTGCATTGATTTTATTGTAATGAAATCATAGCATCCCTTATCCAAACTATTACAGCCTGTCAGAGCCAAATGAGTGGGCATGAGAAGCAGGCATGTGGCGTGACAGTATAGCCAACATTTATGGCACCAATCAGGCAGCATAATGAGGGGATGCTGCATGTGTTTCTGCTTGACATTGCTGTCGCGCCCTTGTATATCCACAGGAGATGAATGATGGTGGATGCAAACAGAATTAGAATGCACGGGTGATTTAATTGTCGTGTAGCAATAAGCTAAGCAGAAATGCGGGAACTTAAATCGATTGTTTACAGACGTGCGGCAGGTTATCATTGAACTGTAACATTATTATTCATCTTTAATAATAACACGAGCTTATTTTTAGAGTTTGAAGATTGAAGTTCCAGCAGACATGCCAGCATTTTAAATGTTTGATAGATGAAGTGGGCATTAATTCTCGCTGCTAACAGTTGCTTTTCCAAGACATTTGTCACATCAGCCTGGTTTTGTGTTGTGTAGTTTGTCACAACAAACAATTACCTGAATAAAAGCAATTATTTAATACTTAATATATTTCACATACAGCATATAAGGCATAGACAAATACACAAGAAATTATGTGGACCTGGTTGAAAAACACATTAATATGCAAGAAAGAAAAGAAAGAGAGAGTAGGGAGGATGAGTCACTAATGTTGGCAAAAAAATTCCAACAATGTAGTTATGCATTAATGATATTCTTTTACTCTATTGTAAATTCCAATTTCCAGCACTTTAAAAGAAATTTGCTTGGAATAGCAGATCAATTTTACCAATTAAAGGCATACAAACCAGTGTGATAAGATAATGATGCATGATTGATTCAGACTCTGCCTCTATCGTTAACTTCCTATTTTCATATATATAATCGATGTTTCTTTACATTTCTTTAGGCATAATATATAAAACATATAAATAGCTGAGCGGCTAGCACAGCAGGAAGGTGTGTGTGGAGTTTACATGCCTTTATCGTGTCTGCACAGGTTTCCTTGAGTTTCTCTGGTTTTCCTCCACAGTCCAGATACATTCAGGTTAGCTGAAAACAAATTACCATGCAGTGTGTGCTGAAGTCAACGGCTGAGGTTTTTCTTGCTAATTCTGCAGTTGCAGATGTATCATATTGCTAAATAGACATTGCAAATCTTTAGCTGTATTTAACAGCATAGAAATATTCAACAAGTTTAACTTTATTTTTCCTCTAATTACAAGAAAGATGCAGTACCATGCAGCATCGTGATGAAGAAGTACTTTTTTTTTTTCATTTCAAATCAAGAATAAACCAAGGCAGC
This sequence comes from Lucifuga dentata, assembly GCA_014773175.1. Classification (NCBI taxonomy): domain Eukaryota; kingdom Metazoa; phylum Chordata; class Actinopteri; order Ophidiiformes; family Bythitidae; genus Lucifuga; species Lucifuga dentata. Next base: position 112,189 of record VXCM01001875.1, read on the forward strand.
TAATCTTTCTGTTTTAACCTAATCTTACCATTATGGGTCGTTAGTATGGAATAAGTGCATTGCTTCGAGATATACTGAGGGCTTGTGTAATATTTTCTTTGGAATTTGCTCATTATAGCAATAATTGCCATGTGTTTATTGTTCATACTCTGATTAGCACTCTGCTTTCCTTTACATAATGTATATCATGCTTGTTAGCTTCATGGTTTTGTGAAACGTACCCAGCGGCTTCCAATGCTGTTGCAAGCTTCAGATAATCAAGCTGCCTCTATCTCCTTGACCCTTAAAGCTTTATGTCTTTCTGTATTTATATTTCTCTCTCTCTCTCTCTCTCTCCCTTTTTCATTCTCCCTCTCCTCCTCTTCCCCCACTGGGTATCGCTGCCAAGGACACGCTTCCAACCGCATGAAGGGTATCGCTGGATATAGGCAACTTTCCGAAACTAACGACCACACAGTAAAAGTCTGCAATATGCTTGTACTTGCACAAAAATTACAGCGCAGATCATCACAAGACAACTTGCTGCCATTTGTCTTCCACACTTGGCGCGGTGTTGCTGTTTGTAAAGCTGTCAAAGTAATGATTCTTTATCTCCGTCAATAATGACATCTGTTCCTCTTGACAAGTTTTGTTCATAATGCCTCAGTACGATGGGGGGAAGTAGTGATGCCTGTGTTGCGTAAAAGACATTTTTGAGAGACGGAGACGTGTGTCTTGTCAGAAATTTGATCCCAGAATCACGTCGCTTACAGTAGTATCAAACACCTGCTTATGTGCTTAGTCAAAACTGGGGCAACACACCGTCATACCTCAGCAGCAAAGAGGAAGACAGCTGACAGCAGAGACGAGCCGACGGAGGCTGCCGGTATTCACAGCACTACTGCTCACTATTCACTCCAGCTTTTTAGGATTTTCACATTTTTGCAGTCACTTTCTCATGTAGCCACTCGTTAGAAACTTCTGTTTCTAGAAGTGTTCGTAGACAAATTGATGCAGAAACATAGAAAGATGGTCACATGGGGGCCATACAGCACCTCCTCACCTCCTACACACATCCCAGACTTTAACACTGCAGCAACGCTTTAAAAATGGAGGAGCAGCTCGTATCAGAAGTGCGTAAAGACATTTGTACGACTTACACTCCAGATCAGACGTTTGAGGTCACCCCCAGATTTAGCACGAGCAGACTGTTTTGCAAGTGAATCCCAAAATGATGTGGGAGAAGGCAGACAGCAGCTAAATAATAGAATGTTAAAACACATCAGCAGGGAGTTGGAACACAACAGGAGTGCTGCACTAATACAGACTGATGCCTTCATTAAAAATCATTTCTGTAACCAGAGCGGCTACATAATGTGCTCTTGTTGAAAAATTCTTCTTGAAAACTAAATACAGGCAGTCCCCGACTTACGAACAATCTGTAACTTACGCACTGACCGCCATAAAGCCTATTAAATTAAAATATTTGAATTACATACAATGATTCGTAATAATGGACGGCGCACTACTTTACGACGCACGTCAAAACATTGCGCGTCGTCAGCGGTGCAGCGGCCGTCGCTANGCGCACTACTTTACGACGCACGTCAAAACATTGCGCGTCGTCAGCGGTGCAGCGGCCGTCGCTATTAAGTCAGATCACGGTCGCTGTAAACACCGTGTTGTGTGTGTGGTTCGTGTTTTGTCTTTTTTGTAACCTTAGTAACCATGCCTCCAAAGCGTAAATCCAGTTTCTTATGCATAGAAAGGTAAAATATATTCGCTAGATATGCACCTTATGTAACTGTTCCAACTTATGAACAAATCTGACTTACGAACAGCCATGGGAACAGAACTCGCCCGTAACCCGGGGACTGCTTGNTTTTTTTTTTTTTTTTTTTTTTTTTTTTAAATCTGGAGGTGGCTTCAAACTTATGGCCTGTTGGGTACTCTTAGCGAAAGATCATTAGCCAGATGGCAAACAATTCCTGCCCTGAAATCTTACAAAATCTTGGAAAAGAAGAGACATGGTGGCAGAAAGCATGGAAATATTTGAGACTGACCATCTCCTCTTTCTTCTTCGTCGTAGCTCCTCCTCCTCATGAGTATCATTTGTCATGTGATGCCATTTGTAAACAACATACTTGTCTATGATGTTCTGTGCTCCAGGCGTGAGTTTTTGATTTGTTGTTTGCGATAATATCAGTTTGCTGCAAGGAGAAAGCCGCACAGAGTATAAAAGCACCTGATGAGCATCTGCTCATCACATTTCTGCGTCAGCTCCGTGTGGAAAGCATAATTCAGCCTTAAGGCCTGAGTGTGTTGAAATAAAGTGCAGTGAAAGCTCTTGTGTTCAACCGTCTGCGGTAATTGAGTTTTTTGGCAGGTCCAGACCAGCTCCGCCATCACGGTGTCTAATTTAAAAAGCATTACAGGATACATTTTACAGAGATATTCTGTACAGCCAGGTTCATATACAGGCATCTTCATATCCACAGCACAGACACAATATCCTGTGTGTTCTAACCCGTGGAGGACACCGATTCCATCTGTTCTACTACCGAACGTCCGCTCCTTGGAAAATAAAATGGACTACTTACATCTGGATTTAACAACGAAAAGGGAGG